>JAJSOF020000005.1:104761229-104793462 GCA_025594305.2 Periplaneta americana
AAGCTGGGTTTACTCCCATTTTAAGGATCTTAAAAAGCCCAACCCATTTTTTCTTGTAGTATGGGGCCCAAATTGTAAATTCTTTAAAATTTCTTTTTTAATTTTTAGAGATAGTAACATGATGTTAATGCAGTAATAAAATAAGGACGATTTTAAAGTAAAAAAGGAAAAATAAAAAATTTCCCCAAAAAATTTATTTATCAGTTTTTTTGTTGGTTGAAGAGCTTGGACTTTCCCACTTTGAGGGGAACGGGGAGGTTAAGGGTGGTTAAAGGGGAGTTGGGAAAATTTTGGGTAAAAAAGGATAAAGGGGAATTAAAACCAAAACTTTTGGATTGAATTTTTTAACTTTAAATTAGAAAATTAAATCCCAGACGTTTAAAGGGGGGGAGACATTCCCACAGTAGTTGAACCCATAAATCCTTTAAAAGTCTGTTGGTTGGAAAAATCTGAGGGGAAAAGCCCTTTTTGGGAGGCGGGCCCTTGTTTGGGAGGCTAATATTAAAATGGAGGGGGATTGATCTGAAAGGTTAAGTTAATCTTCTCAGTATAGCGGAAATAATTTTCCCAGGTTCTCTAAAAGTTTTTTGTAAAAAAGAAAACCAAAACAAAGTCCCCGGAAATCAGGGCACTTTTTTTAACAAAATATCCCCAAAGTTTTTAACAATTTCAGATTCTACTAAAAGAACAAACAGTTTAGGGAAAAAAAATTTTGCTTTTCCCTATTTTTAACAATTTTTTTTTTTCATTTTGTCAAAGGGGGGGCGATTTTTGGCCAAAATTTTGTTCTATGTTTTCCCCGATGAATCTTGGGTTTTAAAAATCCGGGTATTTTCCCCGCATGTTCCCGGGAAGCCAGGGGTATGCCCGATCACTTTTGAAAGGCGGCGGCTAAGCCATGGGGTTATGTAAGCCTTTTCCCCACCGGACTCAGTGGGGGCCCCCACAAACCCCCAGCCTCTGGCCCCCCACCCTTTTAGGGGCGCAATCCTTTGGATGAACTAGCAACGGGCTACCCTACACCATTATAAAGTTTCCCTGGCTAAACGGGGGTTTGGGTTGTTGAAAAAACCTTTCCCCCGGGAAGCCCCTTTTTCATCAACTCTGATGAGGGAAGTTTGATCTAATTGGCTGAATCTTAACACAGACTGTTTCGGGGGTTTTTTTAAAAGTTTGGGGTTCCCTTACTTTTCCCAGTTTTCCACCCCAATTCCCCTTGGGGTTTGGTAGATTTGCAAATCCATAAAATCCGTTTTAAATTCCCTAATCTTTTCTTTGTTTCCTGACAATGAATTTCCTTGGGGAGAGTGGTAGACACTATTTATCAAAATAATACAATACGCTCCTTTTGGGGAATCGTATTCCTTCCCAAGAATTGCAAGGAATACTTTGGGAATCTTTACCGCCTCTGCAGGAATTTTTAAAACCAAACCCCGCTACTTGTAACAGATTTTAAATTTAAACCAACCTTTTCCCAAACGTCCCGGCTGTAATTTAAATTGGCGGATTGCATTTTCCCGGTCTGAAAAACCCCTCGGGTTAGAAAACATTTTGTAACATCAACTTAAGTTTTGGAAGCAATTTCTCGGTTTTATCGGCGAGAGTACCTATTAGTAAATTAAAAAGTTTCTGTTTTCTTTAGAAGATCTTCTTCAATCCTTCAATACTTTTTCCTTTCCTTGCTTATTTTGCCCTTTAATTCTACCAGGCGGTCCTTTTCCCAGGATAATTTTTTTTCATTTAAATTCCCCTTCAAATTGACAATTGAATACTCCCGGAAAGGTCTATTCAGTTCCTTAAAAAGAAAGATAAAATTCTTGGTTGCCCGGAAAGTTAAAGTTCTGGCGCAGTTCTCGATATCGACTTTAACGATAAGAAATGACAAATAAAACCAAAATTTTTAAAAGGCCCCAAAAGGACGGGGATCAGTTTAAGGATCACGAAAAAGGCCCCCTTTAACCCCCGGGTTTTCAAAACATTAGCTCAGGTAACAAAATTCATTGCTTCTCTTATCGGGTTGGGCTCCCTGCTATTGGATCTGGGCCCCTACATTCTGGACTCCCTGCTGCCCTATTCTTGTCTCGGTACCCTCATATAGTAGCGTTCGGTTTTCCCCCCAACTACCGGAAAGTTTCGTTTCGATCCCCGGTTAAAACTCTTTTTTAGGGGTGTAATTAATTTTTTCGGGTTCCTCGGCTGTAAATTTGTCGAAAATTTTGGAAAATAAGGGTTTAGATAATATTTTTTAGTGTAGACAAGGGCTATTTGGCGTGATATAGAATTATTGAAAAAAGGGGAGCATCTTGCACGTAAAGTTAATAAATAAACCCCTAAATTAAATATTTAAATAACGGGTTTAACGGAAAAATTAATTTTATTCCCAAACAAATCAAAAAAAATCAAATTTTCGTTAATTAAAAAAACCCCAAAAGTTAAAGACACCATTGTTGGCAAAATTTCCCTAGGGTTATTAACAAAGCTTGAATGGACCCTTGTTTAAACCGTTGGAAAAAACCAAACATCGAAATTTAAAAAATTTTTTCCCTTAAATTTAAAACTTTTTTGCTTTTTAAAAGTAAATCAGACTTCTTTACAATCATTCATTTTCCCTTTTACATTTTTTTTAATATTTAAAAGGAAACATTGGTTTGTAAGGGGGGGCTTTAGAAATCTCAAAAAAAATTTTTGTGATCTGTAGTACATAAACATAATTTCTCTCATGAAACGGGAAAAAAATTTTCCCCCCGAAAAAGCTGAAACCCGGTGACAAATTTTTTGCCGAATTCCCCCTAAATTTCCCCTTTCGTAGCCCTTTAATCGGGGTTTTTCTGAACTTTGATAAATAAATCCAAAAATTTGTTTCCAGTGTCTCGGGGAAAAATTTTCAAAATTTTAAATTTTAAAAAACCAAAAAGGGTCAAAATTTTTGTATCTAGTGACTATTTACTTTTTATGTCTAAAAAAATGAATCTTGGAAAAAGTATTGATCCCTTTTCCCCTGATATTGGGGGTAAATGTATTGCATTTTAAACACTTTTCAAAATACTTTAGTGGATGTTCTCCACTTTTTTGGAAAAAATTTAAAAAAATAAAATAAAGTAGGTAAAAGGGGGATTTAAAAAATCTCATGTTTTAAAAAAGAAGAATCTATATAATAACGGGGTTGCAATGAAATTTTTCCCATGTTCCAAATACTACAAAAGTACGGGGTTTAATTTAAAAAAATTATAAAAGAAAAATAGAATACATTCAAATGAAAAAGTAGAACATTCAATAATGAAATTTAAAAAACTATTCAAAATATTTTAAAGTTAAATTTTTAGATATTCTAAGAAAAAAAATTTTTTCATTAAAACCCAGTGTTTAAAATTTTTAGGGAAACCCCAAAAATCTATTCCCAAATTTTTTTTAATGTCTTATAGTTTTAAGTACGAAATTTAAATTAAAACCCTTAAAATTTGATTTTGCAAAGATGAAAATTTATTATTTAAAGTTGCATTTAAAAATTTTTGGTATTAATTTTAATTTTGGTAAATCCTGAAAAGAAATTCTTTTTAAATTCCCAATCCCCAAACAGAAAAAATTAAATTAACATTTTCGGCTTTTTTGGGAAAACATGATAAAATGTTTAAAAATCAAGGGGAAGGGAAGGAATGAAATAATCCAAATCCCTTTTTAAACCAAAAATTTTCTGTGCAGGTGCTTTCTTCCTTTTTGGGAAAAGCTCAAAAAATATTTAATAACTACTCCAAATGCCCAAAACCAAAAGGACTCCAAAACCCTTTTTTAAAAGTTTGTCTTGTCCCGGGAATTTTTTTAATTTCTTTTTAATTTTGTTAGTTTTAATATGGCTTTTTACATTGTATGTGTGGGGTTATGTATAAATGCATTCATTGATTCATTTTAAATATTTAAGTTTAATTTTGTATTGTCTGTGATCATTAACATTAAAACTCTTTTAAAAGTTATTTAAAAAAAAAATCTTTGTAGACTGAAATCAAACTCACTCTTTTTCCCGGGGACGCGGAAGTCTTGAGTCTGGGGCTAGGGAAAACAACGATTTCCTCTCTTGGGGGTATCGATCTAGTCATAAGGCCCATTTTCGATTTTTTCACATTTTATATATTTATTTTTTATTTACGTAATATTATCATATTTCCCATTTTTTGGTAATTTGGAACGATGTTTAACAAACCAAATACCCTAAATTTAAAAAGTAACTCAATATTTTTTATTTTTGTATAAATGCTCTGGTCCCCCGATCATCCCAGTGTCTTACATCTAAAACTTAGGAATATTCAACCCATCTAATCACCCAAAAACTGCATAAAAACCCTTCCCATATACCCCAGAGACGGGTTGGAAAATTAAATAACAACAGCAAGAATAAGGTTCAAAATTTTTTATTACTCTTTAAACTTGATTAGTCATTTAAAATTTCTACGAAATTTTTCCCTTTTTTTTTTATATTTTTTTTACATTGTAATTGTATAAAATCTTATCAAGTGTAACTAAAAATGTATTAAAAGTTTGGGGGCCATATTCTTATCATATAGAAAATTAAAAAATTTCTCCCAAAACATTCGTTCGGCCTTTTTTTTTCCTTTTTTTTGCACTAATTTATCCTTAGAATGGTGTATTCCTTTTTTTCCCCAAAATGAGTCTAAGACTCTCTTCAATAAAAAACCCCTTTAAAGCCCCCCGGAAAAAAAGTCTAGTGGATTTAAGTCAGAAACCAAAAGCCTAAAAGGGACCCACCCTCTACCTATTACAAACTTTTGTTTTAAAAAAATCAAGAAACATTGACACGGGGAGCAAACTCCATCAGGCATAAAATTACGTTTTCACCCCAATAAAAAACATATGAAAAGAACAAAAAAGATATCTATGGAACACTTTTATCTTCCTCTTTTTAAATTAAAAAGGGGGAAGGTTTTTGGGTCCCACCCGGGAACATCACCTACTCCCCGTAAACACCCCCAAATTTGCCATGTGGTATCTTTTTTTTTAATGTCACGCATCATGCAATATCAGAAAAACTGTAAAAAAAATGACTGTAAAGAAAGTATTTTAGGATCAATGTTCATATAACTTTTTTCATCCCTCTATAAGGGGGAAAATATGTATTTGTTTTTTATTTTCATAAGTGGGAAAACCCGGTCCCGGTGGTATACAAATATAAACAATCACAAAAAATTCCCAAAATCCCAATAAAATTTTTCCTTTCCCAATAAAAATCAATCGGGTTTAAACCAAATGGATTAAATTAATTAAAAAAAAAAAACCCTGGTTTTAAATCCCCTACTATGTAGGGGTTTTCATAAGTTTCCCGGTATCGAGCTCTTCTCCCCCCTGTGGTGGCACTGCTTTTTTTCCCCGCACAAGTAAAATTTTCATGACACTTGGGTACTTTTTGTTTATAAATTATCATATCGGAACTTTCATCCCTGAAAAACCATACCACGGGCTCACCTCATTTCCCACTGATAAAACATTTCCCAAAAAAGAAAGATAGTACCCCCTTACCCCTTATATAGAAATTTTACTTTTAAGCTAAACTTTTCTAGTCAAAAGGCTCTCTTTATTTTATTTTTAAATAATTTAAATTAAAAAGGGGAGTAATAACCCAGGCTAAATAAATACATTCCCCCTTAAAAAAAATTAAATGTTAAATTTCCCCCCGAAATTTTTTAATTTTTCACTTTATAAAATTTTTAAGTTATTCTTGAACCCAAAAAGGAAAGGGGAGGCCCTAAAAGCCCAACGGGGGGGTGGTCCCTTTTCCAATTTTTATAATTCTTTTTAAAAAATCAGATTTCCCCACACCCTTTCTTTTCCTTTTGTTTTTAAAAAATCATGATCTTTTTTTTCCCAAATACTTGGTTTTTTCCAAACCAAAAACCTTTATGTCTCCCCTGTTTTCCCCGGCCTAGTTTGCTCTTCTGGGGGTTATTCTATTTTTTCCTACCCCCGGGTTTTAAATTTAAATTTAATTTTTCTTTTTCTGCCCCGTTTATCCCTTTTACCTTTGTTAGTTTTTAAACACTTTACGGTTTTTTCTAAAAATTTATAAAATTTGTGAAAGGGACCCCAAACAGAGTTCAAAAATTCCATTGGTTCGCACTAAACATTAGTTTAAAACCCACTCATTTGGGGCACCCTTTCCAAGTTCTCAAAAAAAGGTGAATTTATCCTCCCCAACCCTTAACATTATAAACATGCTCCCCCCAAAAATTTGGGGTTTAAAATACATTTCCTATATTTTCCCCACTTTTTTTTTTCTTAGGAAATTACAACCCACGGGAATTCTAAATTAAGTTCTTTTTCCTCTCTTTTTAAAAATGTTTTTTTTAATTTTTGGACCTTTTTTTTTTAAATCCTGTGTGTTTGTTTTAAGAAATTTTATTAAAATTTAGGAATGGCATCCACATATGAATTTTTCTAATCTCTTAATAGTACAGTTTCCCCAAAAAACCCTTTATTTTTGGTGAAATGTTCTGGCATAAAAGTCTTTTAGTTTTTAATAAGGGAAGTAAGGGCCCCCCGGGGCCTTTCCCCCTCCCTTTTTTTTGGAATTTAAATTTCCCAAAATTTGATTTTTTTTCCCACCACTCAAATTCTGGTTCCCAAAATTCATGGATTTTAAAAGCACCACTTTTTTATCTTTCCCTACCTACTTAACTTATCTATTAATTTAATCCCCAAATCAATCTTCGGGAAAACCCTCACAACTGCATCCTTCTTCCCCTCTCTACCTCTTCACCCAAAGATCCTCCCGGACAATTTGGCTATCACATGAAACCCTTTCCCCAAAAACCCAAATGCTGGCATTTTGAAAACCAACCCCAAATTTTGGGGCCGACAATATAATCCTATATCAAATGCTCCATGACTTTACATCGACAGATGAAAGGGGCTAATCGGCCCTAGTTTCCGACATCAAATTTTTTCCCATCTTTTATGAAAGGTCCCTATAGCTGATTTATCCCATAAAAAGAAAACCATTTTTTTGAAACTTAAAATTTCCACATTAAGTAGATTATGGCCTCGGGAACCAAATTTTTGAATCTCTGTAGTAATTTTTCTGGTCCTCAGGATTTCCCGATTTTTAATTTCTTTTCTCTCCCCAAACCCTTTTGGAAGTTATTTTGAAAGGAATTTGGGTTTTAAATCCCCCTCTGTGACCCCCACTTTTATCACCCGGGATTTTTTTTTTATTTTTTAAAAAAGAAAATTTAAATTTAAAAGTGGGCCTTTTCTTTGCCCATAAAAGTTTTTAAAATTTTGACATACATTTTAAAATTTCATTTTTATAATAATATAAATTTTCAGGAATATTAGACTCCCTTGTTCATGGTGAGGTCAACAACCCCGGCGACCTCCATAAAACTGCTCTCTCCCGGGGCCCTTTCCAACCCGGGCATCGTGCGGTTTTTTAATTTAAGGATTTATTTAATTAAATTTTTTAAACCCTTACACGCTTTTTAAAATGCCCCAGAGGAGGGTTGTTTTTTTTTTTTTCCTATCGTAGGCCCGAAAAATCACGGTCCTAATCGAATTTTTAAACCCGAATAAAGTTAAATTAAAAAGGGGGAAAACTTTTTTTTAAAAAAAAAAACCATAAAACTTTTCCCCCTTAATTTTTAAATTGTCTTTTGTACATATATCGTAAAATGATATATATTATATTAAAAACATATTTACGTACATATACAAATTAAAATTAAATTTTTTTTTCTGAAAAAAAAAATTGAATTTTTAAAAAATTTAAAAAGAAGTCTCGAATATTAAAGAAAACTTTTCCTTTTGATAAGTTCGTTAAAAAAATTAAAAATAAAAATTAATAATAAAATAATAATAATAAGCCATCTTTTTCATTATTAAGAATTTCAAATTCAAAAGAAAAAAGCCAACCCTTTTTTGGTTTAGATCTCGGGGTTAGACCCCTTTGAACTAGGCTTTCAAAACAAGACTATCAGCAAACGGGTTAAAAATTGTTTTCAAACAAAAAAGGAAAAAGGAATTATAAAAACAAATGGGGAAAAAATTTTTTTTATACCCGCCTGTCATAACAGAGTGACCATAAAAGGTCAAGCAATTAACAAATGAATATATGGAATGGAAAAAAAACCAATAAAACGGGTACAACCCATAAGTACAATATAAAATTACCCCCTTCCCGTTTGTAATTTGGGTCTTGAAGTTTCATTTGTTGTGTAATTAAAGTGGTATTTTTTTAAAAAGGAAATTTTTAAAGGAACAAAAATTTGGTTATGGTAACAATAATAACATTTTACTCGTACTTTATTTCCATCGATGAAATATCGCAATCCGGTTGGGCGAAAAAAAAGGGGGGGAGAAACCAACGGAACCTTTTTTTCTTATTTTGGAATTTGGGAAATAAACATATTATCCCAAATAATAAAAAAGATAAAACTCGGTCAGGGGAAAAATGGTTCCCAAAACCCGCTTTTTGGGTTGATAAACCCTTTAAATTGCTATTTGTCGATGTAAAATGGTATTATTTTCCGTTTAAAAATGCAAAAAATCCCCCTAAATCTTTTAAATACAAATGCCTTAATTTTACCCCCCCAAATTAACCTGAAAAACGACAGATTTGGGGGGAAATTCTTGAATTAAAAACCCTTTTCGGTTTCTGCAAATTGGACGTAGTTATGCCAATGAAAACAAACAATTTGAAAAAAAAAAAAGAGATATTTTTCAAATCTTTTTGTTGGCTGGATTATTTAACTCAAAAAAAATCAAAATCCGATACCCCACTCTTTGGGCCTATAAGCAAAAATTGGGTTTTTTTGTATAAAAATTTTTTTATTTTTTTTTGGTTTTAAAATTGGATCAAAATATTGATCTTTTTAAAATCAATTTTGAACATTTTTACACCATTTTGGGGTTTTTTGTCTGAGATATATCAAAAGGGAAAAACCGGCCCCCGGATTTCCCCAAAATTTAAAACATTGACTTAAACTTTTAAATGTTTCAAATAAATTTTCCCTTTCTGATAAAATACAATTTTTTTCTTTTTCCTAGTGACGTCTCCCCTAAATTTTTTATTTGGCCCTCATTTCCCAAATGCCCATATTTATTTTTTTCGTATGTTCATTGGAAAAGAATACACAAAAACTAAGTAACTTTTATGCCGTCAAGCTTCCCCATAAAACAATTCCACATGTTTCCCTATTTTTTGGAAGGGTTTAAGGGAAAAACTCAGGACTGTAGTAATATCCAGGCACCCCTGGGATAAGGGTTTCGCAACAAAATTATCTACATTTTTTTAACTCTTTTGGGTGGAGCAAATATCCCTTTTTTTGCTTTGCCTGGGGGGGGTTTTGGAAAATTTAATTTCTTATTTCAAAATTAAATGGCGTATGTAGTTTTAAGTTTCAATGATCCCTTTTTACTGTGAAGGGCCCACTCGCAACTCGGCGGTTTGCAATTTTGGTTTTCAAGGAAAGTATCTTAAAACCCAAAATACCGGGTTCCCCCTTGAAGGTGAAAAACATAAATCAAATTTTTCCTTGAAAATAATGCTTCTCCTGGAAATTTCCCGCCCGAAATTTTTAACACCAAAACCTGGGAAAACAATAATATTTGTTCATCAAAAATTTTGTGTTAAAAAAACACCCTCACCCCAATTAAAACATGGACTTTCTATTGCCATTTCATTGCTGTATTTTTCTCTTCCCCGACGCATCGTATATAATGGATAAGAATCGCTCGTCACATTTTTTGTCGTCCGTCATTTGGGTATTACAGGATTTATAAAACTGTTATGCCTTGCCCGGAAAGGGCCAGTGTTTAAAAAAAGAAAATTTTATTTCCCGCCGACGATGCCCCGATTTATAAGAACAAAATTATATCCTTATTTTTCCCCTGCTTTGGAGTAACGGTTAGCATGTCTGACTGTGAAAAAAGGGGGGCCCTGTTCAAGTCCTGGTTGGGGCAAGTTATCTGGTTTAGGTTTTTCCCCGCTATTCCTTAACAATTCAAGTGGAAATTGGGACGCACCGAAACTTTGTAGTCTTTCCCGGGGTGGGTTGAGGATGCCCCGTTCGACGTTTAAAATACATCTAGATTGAAGTCAAGTCTTTGTGGTTTCCTGAAAATTTATTTTAAAACCCCTTTTTTTTCTTCTTAAAAACCAGGTCTTTTGGTCGTGCGTTTCCATTTTTTTCATCATGGCTCCCAAACTTTTGGATGAGGTGCCTTTTAAGAAAAAGGGAGCTATTTGGTTTTGAAAACCGGAAATTTAAAAATTTCATTTGAAAATTCGGAGATCTTGCCAAGTTCACAGCAAATGTATCGGCCTTGCCCTTTTTGAAATTCTTTTTTTTGGGGGTTTTGGGAATGTTTTGTGGTTTTTCCCCCGTTTAAGTTTTTAGTGGGTTTTTTTTTTACAAACCCTTTTGGGCCCGGGTGGGGTTTTTAAGGACATGTGGGAAAAAAAATTAAAAATTTAAAATATTTTATTTATATATATATATATATATATATATATATATATATATTTTAATATTATGTTTTGTTTGGTTTTTAAATTCAATTTGGGGGTCCCCATTTGACTATTTACCATTTGCAAACAATGGCCCAAATTTTTAAATGTCATCAAACCTCTTCTTGAAGAATAAGTTTTTTTGTCCCAAATATCTTTTTTTTAAAATTTGTTTGGGGATTCCAAAAATTTCCGAATTTTTAAACAAAAATTTGGGCGAAACTTTTATTTGGGAAACCTTACGTCTTTTTTCCAGACAAAAAAATGCCCTTTTTTTTAAACGTTTCCCGAACCCCCAAGGGAAACCCGGAAAAGGGGAAAAAGTCTTTCCCGGACTTCCCCCGGAAAACAAATGGCCCAAAAACCCCCACAGTGTGTTCTGGGAAACAGATCCCATCAAGTAAAATTAAACAAGTGTTATTTTTGACTCCTTGGGGGTTTGTAACCTTCACAGTTACTGCTTTCAATTTTTTTGATTGAATTTTTTTTTTTAATGTCTTACAAATTTTTGGGAAAAAATTTCTAAAATAATTGGGTGCCCCAAAGGTTTAGGCCAAAAATGAAGTAGGTCTGAAGGTGGGAAAAAAGTAAAGACGTTTATTTCTAGGGGCCATTAAAATATCTAATTGGAGAATTCTAAACTTTACGTTCTAAAACCCCAAAAGGGTAATTGTCTTGATCTATAATTAGTTTTGATGTACTCACAAAAGGGTAACCTGATGAGGATTTTTATTCTATTATGGGTTTTTTTGGAGTAAAGGGAAAATTTAAATTTTTAAAAACAAATCTCCCCTTTTAAGACACAGGTGATTGGAAAAGTACTTAAAATTATAAGGTCAAAAAAATTCCCCTAATCTTTATATTCATCAATTTTTTTTATGGGGGCAGCCGTGGGGAAAAAAATGCCCCAGTTTTAGGCATGCCTTTGGGGAAAAAATCTGTAAAACTGATACCTCAACAGCGGGTCTATTTAGTAGAGAAGTTAACGGGTAAACAGGAATAGGAAAACGCCCTTTTGGGTTGATCTTTTAAAACCCACTTTTCAATGTTTTCTTGGAACGGGAAACTAAATTCATGGGGGAAAAATTTTTTGCCAAAAAAAAACAAATTCCCCTTTTTTTTGGATTAAAAAGGGGGGAATTCGTTTATTGACGTAAACCTACAGTATTTATAGATATCATTCAGACAAAAAAAGATTCTAAAACGACAGAAAACAAAATTTCTGAACTGAAAAAACTCTGTGGGAATAAATTTCACAAAATTTTTTTTTGGGAAAAATGGAGTGTTTTGAGTTTGCCGGAACTATTAAATTTTTATTTAAATATTTTAATTTCTAATTAACATCCCAGTTGCTAAAATAATCTTAAACTGGGGTCTAAAAATCCCTATGTTTTAAAAATTGGGGGAAAAAATATAAAAACATAGCAAATAGCAATGGGTTTTGGGTTTATGTTTTTTAATAAGGTTTAAACCCTTTTAAGTGACATCAATAAGGCATCACTCATTGGGGAACTAAGTCCCGAAATGGTTTGGATGACCCCGTTCCTTTTTATCTTCAGTTGCATGTCTTTTACTATAAAATTTTTTTCACTAATCATAATTAAGATATAACAGCTTATTGTAAAAGTGAGTTGTACCTTCCCCCTAAAATTGAAATTTGCAATTAAGGATCGAAATTTTTGAATATATAACTTTTCTTTCATACGATTTTAATTAAAAAATTTAAACTTAAACGTAAATTTCCCCCACCCGGAATTAAAAATAAATCTGAAATTTTTTAATTAGAACTATAAATTTTTTCCCCGACAGTTTTTTTGGTTTTTTATCTATAACAGAACATAAAAAAAAATAAACTTTCTTTTAACAGTAAAAATTTCTCATATTCATTCGTTCGTTTACTAATTTTTCCGCCATCTGTAGATAATTTTTTCATTCTTGTGATAAACGAACTAGATCATACCCCTGACCACCCCAAAATAGTCATCTTTTCTTAAAACTTTTATAATCAAATTTAAGTTTTTTAAATATGAAGGCTAATAAAGTTTGTTTTTTGATCTTCTACTCTACCTTTTATAGTATTCTTCTCCTTTTATTTGCTCTATTAATGTTGTATTTTCCCCATTTTTTTTCAGCTTATTTTTAAAATTATTTTTTTCTTAAATATTAAAAATAATTATTTTTAAAATACAGGCTTTTTTTTTTCAGTGTTGATTTCCTCAATTTTCAATGGCAAAAGTTCTTAAAGGTTTGAAATATTTTTCAGTACTTTTGGGATATCTGAAGTACTTACAGTATTAGTTTGGGTAACATAGGGTAATACAAAATCATGACAAACCATTTTTATGAATCTTAATTTTTTTTTTTAAAACAAACCAGATGCTCATTTAATCTACGGGCTTTTCTTTTTTTTCAACATAGTCTCCATTTGTTTGGAAAAATTTTTCCGTCGTCCAGTAAGTTTTTAAAAATCCCTTGCTTGGGAAATCTTTTATCTTTCCCAAGACACTGGCCCGCTTTCCCGGGTGTCCTCCAGCATCTCCAAATTTGGGCCCCGCAGTTGCTTCTTTTCCCGGAAACGAAAAAGTGGGGTCGGAGGGGGTCAAGTCCGGGGCTGTAGGGAGATTGCGGAAGAGTTTCCCCAAATTTTCTGAATTTCTCTGCGGGGAAAGCTTATCGTTTGCAAGATGATCTTTTTCCAGGGGGTTTGTCTGCAATTTCCATGGGGGTTAAACTTCCAAAATATGGCGGACCCACTTTCCAGTCTTCCAGGTTCGAAATAAAAACCCAAATGCATCCCAAGACTCATCCCTTTCCTTGTTGCGTTTGGAGGTAGTTCGGGCGACCGCTACGGGTCTCATCTTGGGTTTCTCCCCCGTTCCCCTCTTTAAATTTTCAACCCCCTTCTTCTGTTGGCGCCAAATTTCCCTCTTCTTTATGTTTTACGTCTGGGATTTTGGGATTTTCTTGTTTTTTCGGGGGTTTGGCAAAAACGCTTCGAACAACCATCGTTGACGACCATTTAGCTTTCCTGTGGTCCCCGTTGGGAAATTAATGACGTCAAATGTCAAAAAATGAGTATAAAGTCTGTAGATTATTTATCCCTATAATCTTTTTTTTTTCTTTTTAAACTGAAATTATGGGAATGTGTTTGTGGGTTTTAATACGACTCTTTGTTTAAAATCATGTAATTCTTTAATTTGAATATTTGCAAAAATTTTGAAATTCCCAAATTTTTATTTATTATTTCCTTTTTCATTTTTTTTTAATTGTCCCAAAAATTTTTTTAACAACAAACTGAAAAGTAATAACATATCTCCATCCCTTTCTGCCTTCCTCCTCTTTTCTCTTTTCCCGCTTCCCCCTCCCCAAGGAAATCGGGAGTAGGGACGTTATTTTGGGGGGTTTAAAAATATGATATAGATCATGTTCCAAAGGGGGATAAAAAGGGTAGGTTTTTAAAACATTATAGTTAGTGCTAAAAAAATGGGAAAAACAATGACTTGTTGATCAAAATAGAGGCTAAGGGAAAATTTAAAAAATAAAAGGGGAAAAAAAAAGAAGGGATTAAAAGAAAAAAAAAGGAAAAAATGTGGGGGGATGGAAATGAAGAAAACGTGAGGCCCAATTTTGATCCAAAAAATACTTTTGAATTTTTTTATTTTTTGTGATAAAAAATTTTTAGGAAAGAGATCCGTGAGTCTACTTTTTTCCCAAACCCAGTTTTTGGGTCTTTTTTTCGCGAAAATCATTAGTGGGGAAAAATCCTTGGGCAGAAATTTCTCCTTGGTTACAGGCACACAGTGTTAGGCCCTGCATCCATCCAAACCTTCATCACATAGACACCGGGGGAAAGTCTCCCTACGTTTTTTTATTAGTTAAAAGCCTTTTTTTAAAAATACAAAAGTAAAGGAAAAATTTCCCTTTTTTATTTAGTATAATATACTTTTAAAGTTTAAAAGAATTTTCAAATATATTTTAAATAAATGGAAACCCTTTAAAAATGTGCAAAAAATTGAAAACAAAAGGCTATTTTAAAATTTTCCTTTTTTGCAAAAAATAATCTAACCTTTAAAATTTCACAGTTTGGAAAAAAGGGGATGAAATTCCCAAGGGAAAATTCTGTAAAATTAAGTCTGTCTTTAAAATTTTTTGGGGAAAAAATTTTTTATCTCCCAATTTTAAAATAAGGGCATGGAAAAATCTGAGTCGTCATTATCTCTTTTTTTTTCAGTCTTTTCTCTTAGGCTTTTGTAAATTAATATTTTTGTTTATGTGATTTATTCCCCTCCTTTTTTTACTCAATCATTATATTTCAAATCCATGTTTCAATAAACCAGGGGGGGGTTCCCTTTTATATAAATTTATTTTGCCGAACCCCTTAAGCATCAACTTTATCTTTTTAATAAAGGTAAATCACACACACCTATAATATATAATATAATATATATATATATATTATTTCCCTTTCTCCCCATTATCAAAAATAAAATGGTTACAAACTTTAAAAAAATTAAACAAAACAATAATAAAATTTATTTTTCCCCTACATTATAGTAATGTTTTTATTTTTTTAATAAAAAAAAAATAAAATTTTGGGTTAAAAAATCCAAAGAATTTTATTACTGACCCTGTTTGGGAAATTCTGCACTAATCCCTCTCTACCTTATAGCTCATTTATCCATCCCTCCATCCATCCATCCATCCATCCCTCCATCCATCCATCCATCCATCCCTCCCTCCATCCATCCATCCATCCTTTTTAACATAAAAAAAACCTGTTTCCTCCCTAAAAACAAAACCAAGACGAAAAATTTTACTTGCCTTGGCCCGTCGGAAATTGGGAGCAGTAGGAATATCAGTTGTATGTTCTTTTCCCCTTCCCTTCCCCAAGGGAAAAATTCCCAAAAAATTCATTTTTTATTTTCAGGATGAATAGACCCCAAACTATAGACCAGCAAAAATATCAGCCCTTTTTAAAAAAATTACCCCATCAGGGAAATTTAAAAATGTAAAACCTTAAACCTTATATTATGGGACTTTTTAAAATTTTTTTCTACCATTCCCCTTTTCTATAAAAAGAATTTTTGTCCATTTATCAAATGTTTCTGTTTTTTCAGCGCATCAAAAGTCGCCTGTTTATCCCACGGCGGACTCATGGGGACCATGGGGGCGGTTTCCCCCCGGGGTGCCATTGGTAGCCCCTTCCACTGTTCGGCGACCCCGTTCTTCAACGTGCGGAACCCAGAACAGGAGGGGATCGCTGTGTCTCTGGGCTTAAAACCATTACCAAGCAGAGTGTATGAAAACTCTCAGAACCGGGGCTTTGGGGGCCCCCCATAATTGCATTGACTTTGGAGTTGGAATTTTTTGGATTCATTAAATTTTATTTTGCAATCCCGAAAACAAAATTCATCTTATTTCCCCTTTGGGGAAAATTTTATCATTTAAGTATATCTTTTTGAAAGGTGAAAAAAACAAAACCCGGAAAAAAATTCGCATTGTGATAAAAAAAGTAAACTGTTATTATTATTTTTAGAAAAGTTTTCTCACTGGGTAGCGGATTTTTAAATCCCTACGAGCAAGGGCTCCCGTCCCGGCGTACCCGGAAGGGGGTGGTAAAAAATTCAATGACCTCCCCAAATTTTCCTTTCGCCTTCTTCAGTATAACCCAAAATCCGCTGTCTGATCATTATTTGGGCAGGAATGAAAACTGTTCCATTTGTCGCAAAACGTTTCAAACCGGAACCTAACTTTATCCCCTTTTGGGCCCGGGCCCCGGAAGGAAGGGAAAGGAAATATGTATTTGGGGGTGCTTCCCCGAACCCTTTTTCGTCATTTTGGGGGGGAGGATTTGGACAAAAGGGGAAAAAACATTTAAACCCCTGCCACCCCCCCTTTCCCGTTCAAGGGGCCCCCGGTTTAGTGGGTTTGAGCAATCCCAAAACTGTGATACCTTTAAATTTTTTTTAACCCCCTTTTCTCCCGGTTTAAATATTCTCACCATTTTCGGGGGGGTTTCACAAACCCCTTTTTAAAAAACTAATATTTTCCCAAAGTTTCAAAAACAGATAAAAGCAATTAAAAATACTATTCGTTCCCAAAATTTCTTAAGTGAAATCTTTGGATGTGATTGGGAAAATGCGGGTTCGAGTACACTAAACTCCCTCTTTGGGTTTTCTTGGGAATTAAACCCTTTTTTGGGGGTTTCACCCCCCTGGGGATTTCGGGGTTAATTTGAATTAAAGATTTCTCCCTTTGGGTGATTGAAACGCGTGGGGGCTTCTTTTTATTCATGATCTCGGCACTGGAATGGGGGGGTTTTAAATTTTTTACTTTTAAAATTAAAAGTATTTTTAGTACTTACATCAGTAAAGGAGGTGGAAGACAATATCTGTATCCCCCCCAATTTTAATTTTTGTTCGTGGAAAAATTGCAAAACCAAAATAAAAAAAGAATTATCTTTTTCCTAAAACTTGCTTAACCATTTAGTTAATAAAAAATTTGGGGATCACGATAAGAAAAACACTAAAAGCTGCAAAATTTTACATTTTATTTAAAAAGCTGTTTACATGGGGTTTAAAATTCGCAATTTCTGTCCCTCTTTTTAGTGAAATAAGAATCAAGTGAAAGGCTTTCATTTTTATGGGAAACCGTTGGACGTGTGAAGGGAAAAAAAAATTTTCCTAATTATTCATTAGTAATATCAGCATCCCGGAATAACGTCGTTTCTCACGGGGAAATTTTCCAAAATTTTCACCCTGGGTTTCTCCCCCAGGGCTCTAGTTGTGGATGGGGTTTCATAAAACCTAGGCCCCAAGTGATCAGTGTTTAACGCATTTTTCCCCCGTTTCTTGGATGAAATGGGCTCCTTTTATCTTTTTTTAAAAAATCCCCAAAAATGAAACCTCGTGGGAAAATCCTTTTTGGGGGGTAAAAAAGTTTTTTATCAAACTTTAAAATTCCCCATTTCATCTAACCCCGCGTGAACTCCCAGCATTTGAAAAAAAAAATCACCCTTGCAAATCTGGGCTTTTTTTTTGATGTTTTTTATAAAATATCCAAATTCCCATGTGGGAGGCAGTGGGTTTTCCACTTTTTCCCTTTAAAAAGGGAACCCTAATCGAAAAAAAAAAAATTTAAAAGCTTTTTCTGATTTTCTTGCGGTTGGTTTTTTGGCTGGGGGTCCCCCGTGTTTCCATTTTCTCAGTGGGTGGTCCCCAAAAAACCCATCACAATGGATGTTGACGGTTTCTCATCGTTCCTTTTTTCATGGTTTGGGAAAAGGGGGTTTAAAATTTTCCCCCTTTCAAGGGGTGGGAATTTTCCCCATCTTCCGGCCCGGTAAGTCTTGCTCTGGTCGTGGTTGTCCTGTAGGATGTTAGGGGGAAAAAAAAAACCCACACCAAACCTTTTCCCGGGAATAAAGCCCTCCATATCCTCATTTATTAGATTTAAACGAGTGCCCCTTTTTAAAATTTAAAAAAGGGAATTTTCAGCCCCCTGGGCACTTTTGAACGATTCTTCTTTTTCCCCCTTTCTTTTATTTTTTCATTTATTTTAAAAGGGAACAATGAAAATTTGCCTAAAACACATACCAATAGTAAGTTTTTTAAACGCCAATTTCCTAAAGTAACTTAAAAACCAAAACTTTTTTTGCACATTTGTAATCCCCGGGGCACTTTCTTCCCGAACTATTATATTTTCATTTTTTATAAACAATGTTAAGGATTCCCCATTTCTCTTGGGACATTTTTTAAAATTCTGAAATAATTTTCTTCATTTCCAAATTTACATTTTTTATCTTATTTCTGGTTCAATTCTTCTAATTTTGAAAAATTTTGGTGATAAAACGAATCTTTTTTTTTGTTTTAGTTCTTTTTAAATTTTTTGTTCCCCCAAAATTTAGTGTGATATTCTAGATGTATGCTTTCGTCAATTTTAACGTTTTCTTTTATATATTTCTTATTAAGTTATTAATTACTATATTCTTTTAACTTTTAGTTATTTTTGTTCTGTCATGTTTTCAATTTGTAACAAAATTTGTTTCCAATTTGTGTTTTATTTCAATTTATGTTTAGAAATGACAGGTCTGTTTTGTCCCAAATATTATTCAGTTCAAAATATTTAACTATACTTCATTTTTCGATTTAAGTGAGTGTACCATAACGTCAAAAATAAAGCGATATTAATAAGTCCCTTTCTTAAGTATATTACTTGAGTTACATTACTGCTAGTGCTTTATTTTCCTACCCCGTCAGTAATTATTACGCAATCTCGACATTTAGATGTTGACTTCCTTTTATGTACGTACATATTCTAGTTTTCTAGTCATATTTTTCCCTATATTTAAAACTGTGTGTTCCTGAAAAATTTTTTTTGCTTATGGACTGTAACAACAGTTCTTGTCATGTTTATTTTTATTTATTCTGATATGTTTATTTTGTACGGCAAAAACTGTAATATATTTTGTAAGTTCGTTGTTGAAGGTCATTCTGTTATCTACGGTATATTTTTAACTGTGTTAATAGACATTTGAATGTGACAGTGATTGTATTTAAATAGTCTGTGTCCGCTGTGAAGCGGACGTATTTCAAGTCTTTATACGCTGCTCAAAGGTTAATTCTGTAAATGACACGATAGTGTTATTTTAAACAGTGAAAATATTCTGGTGGGGAGTCCGTTTCAGCATTGCCAACAATAGCAGAACTCATGTTAGCATGTGGGTGTAGCTAACGATTGCATAATGCTGAAATGTAGCATAATTCCAGCCAGAATATCCCAAAGTCTAAAACCTTTAACGTGGAAATTTCATGTCAATATACAGTATTTTAATGACAAGGTGCCTATTTCAGAAAATTGAGTTTTCATTATTCCTGTTAAGCCGTTGTTGCGGAATACTTACAAGATATGATCGTCGTCGTCATCATCATCAACATCATCATAATGAAGAGCTCAGGTTTTGATTCATTTGAACCTGTTCCTATATCTCAAAAATGTTATTTATTTGACTATGGTTGTGTAGTCCTTCCTGTATCTAGATGCCATCTTTGGTTGGTATTGGAAAACCTTCTTCGATAAAGGGATATGTAGGTGATTAGCCTATCATTTTGATATGTGGTATCTTCTTTTTATATTGGCAGAAATGACATTATTAAAGTTTATTCTATGGCGATAATGTTACAATTTTAGAAAATGAAGAACCAATCTATAAAAATCAGTATATCAATTACATAAAATAGGAAAGAATGTAACGAAATACTGTATCAGTTAACAAACGGGACCATGGTACTCAAAGGGTAACACTTATTAAGTGGAAAACTTCTAATAGAAGAACGAATTTTTGAACGGTCAGATATTTTATACTGCTATACGTTAAGATATTATTATAACTATGGCAGAAAGATAGATTTAAATTACACCACCGATGACAAATAGGTATGGAGCGATGGCACGGCTTTCTCACGGCGGGTATTTTGCACTAGGGCGCCCGGGCACTGGTGGGCAGACGCTGGAAACCTGTTGCAATGTCGTGCATTCAAGTCTAGTGTAACATCGCTGGCGTTTGTAAAATGAATAAGTTTATTGATACGTTATTAATAAATTAATTATTGAAATAAAGTTATAAAACAATCTTGTCAGTCCCACTAGGACAGTAGTTCTTAATCTGTTTTGAGTGACGGACCCCTTCGAAATCTGGTGAAGGTATGGATCCTCCCGTGGCTTCCAACTTTATTTCACTCAGTGTATTCTCTTCTCATAACATTACTGTAACCGTAACTTTGATTTTAAGGACATTTGTTTTCCAAAATAACGTATAGTAATTCCACTTATTTTATTGTATTTTTAGGTGTGTATCTTTTATGTCGGAGATTAGGTGTCCAAGCCAATTGATTTCAGATAATTGTTCTATTCCTTATAGTTCCACTTCGACTCTTCCTATATTTTTGGACACGTTCCTATCCTTTTATCTTTCCCGACAAATTTTCATATTGCAATTTTGGCGATAATATTTAATTCAAATGCTTCCTTCTGTAAGTCATCTGTACTGATATTAGCCTTCCTAGACTTCCAAATGGTTTTTTGAGAACCTGGAGTTTCATTGCCGCACCTACATAAGCCCGCCATCGGTCCCTATCCTGAGCAAGATTGATCCAGTCCTTATCATCATACCCACCTCCCTCAAATACATTTTAATATTATCCCCCCATCTACGCTCTCCAAAGGTCTTTTTCCCTCAAGTCTCCCAACTAACAATCTATATGCATTTCTGGATTCACCCAAACGTGCTACATGGCCTTGCCCATCTCAAATGTCTGGAGTTAATGTTCCTAAGTTTTGTCACGTGAAAAAAGCAATGCAATGCGTGTCTCTATTCTTTTGTAACTTCATTCCTCATAGCCCAAATATTTTCTAAGCACCTTATTCTCGAACACCCTTAACCACTGTTCTCTCAAAGTGAGAGTTCAAGTTTCCACAACTACACAGAACAACCGGTAATATAATAATCTGTGGCGCTACAGCCCATGAAGGGCAAGATCGACAAGCCGGCTGCTGGCCTCACGGCCACATACCGAAGCAGAGATGGGCGATCATCCAACCAGAATGGAGGTATCGTGTGGGTTATGTGCCTCCCAGCCGTTATGGCTGGTTTGCGTAACCGGATTTTGCTACTATCGTAGTTCCCCAAGTTCATCACTATGCTGGGTGGTCACCGGTCCCATATACTGGCCGAAATTTCATGGAAAATTTCTTCCCCTGAGGGCTCGAACCAGCGCGCATTCCGTAACGTGAATCCTAGGCAGGATGCTTTAGACCACGACGCCACGGCGCGAGACAATCGGTAATGTAACTGTTACATAAATTCTAACTTTCAGTTTTTTAAGCAGACTAGATGACAAAAGCTTCTCAACCGAATCACAGAATCATTTCCCTATTTGTTCTATTTTAAATTTCCTCTCAGTGTCAGTTATATTATTTATTACTGTTGCTGTTGCCCTAAGGTATTTGAATTTTCCTCCTTTTCAAAGATAAATTTCCAATTTTTATATTTCCATTTCGTACTACGTTCTGGTCACGAGACGTAATCATATACTGTGCTTTTTCGCGATTTACCGAAACTATCTCAGTACTTGCTTCAAGTAAAATTCCCTGGTTTGTGGATTTTCGCCTAACATATTCGTCATCCGCATAAACAAGCAGCTATCTAACCCGTTCAATTCCAAACCCTATCTGTATGTATTTAAGCTATATAAAGCTATTTAAAAGACAGGGTTTGCCGAATTTTCTAGTCTGAAATGTATATCCTCGTATGAAAAGCTTTGAAATCACCTGTCAGGTAACGTCTGAGTTATCTCTTCTAGTAACACTGAAATACTTGTTATATCATACTATCTCTTTGATATTTTTTTCTTTTTCAGCTCACAGAAAATGCTCAATCCGTTTCAGAGCATTCCTGGATCTTAATGTCGCCTCTCAACAGGCCATTTTGGACTGAATATGTCCTGAGACATAAGGCGCTCCACATTGCGTTCAGCGCCTTGGACTTGACCTGGTACCAATATTTGTTGATAGATGTCATCTTGGTGCTACTTTTGTTGCAGTAGTGTTTGCGCGATAGTCTACTTAATTTGTAGGAGTATTATGAATTTGTTTAGAGTAAAATCTCGAGATAAGAAGAAGGAACAATAAATCAAGCACATTTTCTGAATCGATTATTATAGTCTGCAGCAAGCTAGTAGGATCCGTGTCAGGAAGATGAAAGTAACGGGAAGTAAGTTTTCAACATACTGTACAGAATTTGCTGACGAATTAAAGAATTTCATACTTACGACACGACAACAGTGAATCAATAATCGAATAATTATTATTGTAAAGTGGCTAAAAATAAGTCAACCTCTGCATAAATGCTAAAGATGGATTCACCTAGAAAGAATCTCTTATAACCAATCAGAAATCGAGATCCTGATCTTTCTTATAGACCGACTGAACTGTAACTGACTTCCTTTCTTTCAATTTTGTGACTTTTTACTCGTTTTCATAAGTACTTTTGTACCAATGAAAATTAGAAGACTTCGAGAAAGCATTGGATCAATGAATTTTCAGTTCACTACAATATTCATGTATAATTGTGGAAGTAGAGTGTATTTAAGTTGGACATGTAATTAATTATTAAGGGTTTACGACTCAATTCAAAAACTAAAACATTCAGAGAAAACAAGTTCCAATTGTGGTCAGGTATGGCATTTCAGACCGTGCCATTTCATGTGGCGAATACTGCTTGGGTTTTTGTTATTCATTCATAGTTTCTGCCCAAGGACAGGTTCTTTGCAAACCCATTATTCTCCAATCTTACCTTTTTCGCCTTCCACCACATACGATCCATATATGAAGAGTCCACTGCAAGAATGATGGATGTCATTTGGAGAGACATTTTGCAGGAGAAGCAATTGAAAGTTTGAAATGCTTAGCGCTCAAAGCTAACTGTGATTTTCCGATCATTACTGGACAATGACTATCAGTGTTAATGTCTTATAACTCTCTATGTACATTCTATATGTCTTAAGCTGTGCATTGACAGTCTTGGTTCATTTTCGAAAAAGTGACATCCATGATTCTTGCAGTGGACTCTTCATATCTTAATGTTGTCTATCAACTGAAATCTTCTTCTCCACCCAACAATAGGCAGTGTTTTCTTGCCAGTAACTTGAGATTGTGTTAAAGATTATAAACTGAAATTTTGAAATGGTAGAAAACAGAAATCTTCATAGTTAAAGGAAATGAAATTAAATGTTTGTTAAAGGACAGACTCTATACACTGACAAGGGACACTGAGAGAATTCCTTAAAATATCTTGGTATATTCTTACGTATTCTATACAATTCAGGTTTCTGAAATACTGGCTGACTATAAAACAAATCAAGAACTGTACAAAAATATCTCTTTCAGGTGATATTAAAACTGCAGGATTTCATTTGATAATGTACTCGATACGCCATAACTGGTACAGCAATAGAAACAAAAATACATTGTTTGCATGAACATATTTCTTCCTAAATGCAAGGTTTGACGTGTCTGAGCTGTCTGTCAAAAATTACCTCGTTATATATAAATACAATTATGAGTTACTTTTGAATATGATTTCCATGTTTTGGTTCCTTGCCGGCATAAAAATTTCGTCGCATCATTTGCCACAACACTCATCTTTGATTGCTATTCACTGTATAGCCTACGTCATAATTCAATTATGAAGTCTATGAAGAAGTTGGTGTTCTTTGAAGCTGATAGTTCTCTAGCGGATATGATAGTACTAGATCGTCAGAAAAGTTTGGACTTAATTCTCAACCCACAGCACTTTCCCAATTGAACGAACAGCAGTCCAGCGAAGTCTGCCGTGAAAAACGGAAATTTATTAGCCTTGTAGTCGATATTTGGGTACCTGATAAACAATACCACCTGGAAGGTTATTGGTCTTATGTTTTGAGCACGAGGATGCATTCTGGAGAAACTCCTAGGGCCATATTCATAGACATCCTTTGCGGGCTTCCGGTGGATGATCAGCGAACTAACGTTTTTTGTATTCATAAACCAGTGTAAGCGATATGATATGATATGATATGTATATGATATGATATGATATATGAATATGGTATGGTATGATATGATATGATATGATATATATGATATGATATGATATGTATGATATGATATGATATGATATGATATGATAATATATAGTATGAAAATAGTATAAATGATATAAAATATATTATATATAGATATGATATATGATATGATAGATATATGAATATATATGATATGATATGATATGATATGATATGATATCATATGATACATATGATATGTATATATGATATATGATATGATATGATATATGGTATGGTATGATATATGGTATGGTGTATGTATATTATGATATATATGATATGATATGATATGATATGATATGTATATGTATGGATATGATATATATATGTAGTATGATATGATATGATATGTATGATATGATATGATATGATATATGATATGGTATATATATGGATGGTGTATGGTATGGTATGATATATGATAATATATTATATGATATGATATGATATGATATGGTATGGTATGAGTATGATATATGATATATATGATATGAAAATGATATGATATGATATGATATGATATGATATGATATGATATGGTATGTTATATATGATATGATATGATGTATGATATGATATGATATGATATGATATGATATGAATCCTGTACAAGTAATCAGTCGATAGCCGGGGCTAGTTTGGCCGCGCTGATTACTTGTAAGGATTTATCATCATCATATCATATCATATCATATCATATCATCATATCTATCATATCATATCATATCATATCACTCACATCATATCGCTAACACTAGTTTATGAATACGAAAAACGTTAGTTCGCTGATCATCCACGAAACCCAAGCTAAAAATGTCTATGAATATGGCCCCCAAGGTTCTCACAAAACTTAGTCTGTGATAGACTATTGGTGCTATTTCATCATCTGTCTTGAAATCCTCACTGGCTCATCATGAGCCATCATTTATATTCTCCATAACTTTTTAATTTATTTCTGTAATGACATACCATACTCAAATAATATTGTTTTTTTGACATTGTTCTTACCCAGAATGAATAAGGAGGCCGTTCTTCTGGAATTCTTATTAAGGGCGGCTATATTGTATCTATTTACAATAAAATTATTATTATTATCTTTCAGCCAAGAACCAGAATAATATATCACTAATCACGTAATGAACACAAAAATCTATTTAAACATTAATGAACAGGTACGTTAGGTTTCTTACACTCTAGCGTAATAGTTAATTACATTGCATTAATTTTAAATTATGTATACTTGTAAAATCGTTAGTTATAATGAAATATTTCCTGGTGTTGATTTTGGTTTCAGCCAATCGCAGATCAGTCAGTGATATGAAATATTTACTGGATGTTGATTTTGGTTTTCAACTAATCGCAGATCACTCAGTGACGTAAATTATTGTTTTGATGTAGTACGGTTCTTGGCGGATAGACATTAGTATCGTAAATGTGAAAAAAAATGTATCAACAATGTAATTGTTATCGTAGTACTTCCACAGTCTAATATATACAGTCACGAAGCTCAATACGTAGTAAATATGCATCCATGGATAGTTGCTAACCACTTGGATCCGCTATCGCCTCATTACGAGACAACGCGAAATAGTACCAGCGCAGTCTATTGTTCCTAACTTAACCTCAACAACTCCAAGCTTCGTGACTGTATATACTAGACTGTGATACTTCTGTATAAAGCAAAATGAAGTATAGAATGAAGTCTAGGCCTATGCTTTCAGTTGATATTAAAGAAACTAAAAGGGTGTCGTTTAAAACTTGATGACGTCATGACTCGCACAATAGTCACAAAAATATTTTGTTGCCATTAAAATGTTTCTTTCTAAATGCAAGGAATGATGTGTCGAGTTTTTCTGCAATATCCCTTCACTCAATTTTAATTACAATATGCGTCACTTGTAAAAAACCCTGTAATCTAAATAAGTATTTTATAGGGATTTGAGAAAAATATTACATAAATAGCCTATAATTAACTGCAAAACTAACAAATGGAAATAATACTTTTTTATCATATTACAAGTTATGTACAATTAGGAAAACGAAAGTTTATTTTCTTGTTTTGTTGTATACAGTTAATGATTTCATTGTCAAGTCTTTTTGAATAATATTTCGTGAAAATACTTAGTATATAGGAAATATGCCCGGTTTGCTTGTTGTTGTTGATCAGCTGTTCTAAGACAGTCTGAACCTCACAAGTGATACCAACACGCCATCACTTACCGAGACAGCCTAACAAGCAAACTTTCTAATGGAGGCAGATAAAAAAGCTATTTTTTCTTCCACCATGTTAATAAAGTTCAAAACAAATGCTTATACAAATTTTTGGCCACTCGAAAGCAATTACGAAGGCTGTAAAATAAGTTTCCTAGGGACTACTTGCAGAAAAAAACAATTTCACGGAAAGATTTATTGGAACAGATATAACAAATAGGGTATTTTCAACACGTTCCCCACCGGAATTGAGACATTTGTCATACCGTGGTATCAATTTTCGTAGCCCTGTGTTGTAGAAGTCTGCCGTCTGGGATCGGAACTAGTGTGCGGCAGCGTCTGCAACTCTCTGTCGTTCCCATGGTATAACAAATGTCTCAGTTTCATGGGAATATGTTTAAAAATAGCTCAACAGTTATATCTGTTCCAATATTTTTTCAATGAAGTTGTGTTTTCTTTCTGTAAACATTCCCAGGAAACTTATTTTACAGCCCTTGTAATTTCGTTCGAGTCACCAAATTTGTACAAGACTGTTTTGACTTTATTAACATGGCGGAAGAAAAAAAGTAACTTTTTCTCTCTCCCCATGAGGAATGTGCTTGTAATCCAGGAGATAATGCGGTAAGGTGGCCAGTTCCTTTCCCTCCATTGCATACATCGTCGATTTAACTACATATTACACTAATCAGATTTAAGTTGTATATAAATAATAAATTGTTCTTCCTACTTAACAAATAATTCTGTTATTACTAAATACAGTATGTCGGCCACCTTGGTAGCTCAGAATTCTCATGTATTCCTCTACCATTCCACCATTGCTGTCCATTTCAATGCCGTATTCATTATTGTCATTACAACAGCATTACTCAAAATGCTACGGTGTGATAGGTACAGTATTTTGACAGGCGTATAGCTGGTATTAGCCTGAGGAGGCCATAGTACCCTTTGAGAGTGTGTTGGGCATTGTAATGGGACTTCATCGGAACCGTAATGGCGTATGTATGTATGTATGTATGTATGTATTATTATGTATGTATGTATTTTTGTATCAGCATGCTCCATTACATTGGAGTAATACTACATGCTTTACATAAAATTTACAATAATTAGTTACATAATTTATGAGAACAAGATATTTACAATTTTGATTGCGATCTTGAAGTTCTTATAGATAGAAGTGTTGCCTAATTGTACTTCTTATATTTTAGATTACCATCATTGTTAGTATATTTCTAATTTCAATTTCTGTTACATTTTGCCAAATTCTATGGATTTTATAAATTTTCTGAAGCTTTTGAGGTATGCTGTTGTGAACTGATCAAAGGTGGAGGCCAGGTTTGACTGTCGTATTATACTAGCTCGTAGGATTCTTCTTTCTTTTATCAGTGTGGCACATCTTAATATTATATGGTTGACTGTCTGCTCTTCTTTTAGTCTGCAAGGGCACGTTGGAGTTGGAATAATCTTGAATCTGTGAAGGTACGATCTTGTGAAGCCGTGACCTGTCACAATAGAAGTAAATTCTGCCCCGACAGGTAAATTTATCTTCAATCTATCTTTAATTGATGGGAAGAATGATTTCGTTATTGCGCCCTTAGTTGAGATAGTCCACTGCTCTTGCCATTTCTTAAGGTCTTTTCTCTCTCTTCTGTTACTATGGTATCTCTCGGTATTTTGTTATAAGCTATTTCCCCCTTTATCTTCTATGGCGGCTTGTTTGGCAAGACTGTCAGCTATCTCATTCCCTACTATTCCGACATGGGCCTTCCCCCACCTAAAGAGAACTGTCCATTGCTGTCTCTCCAATTTTTCCATTCTCTCTTTATATTTTCAATTATTGGATTATGTTTATTCTTGTTCTGTAAAGTGCCCAGTGTCACTTTGCTGTCTGTGTTAACTACTGCAATATTCTCTGTTTCTTCTGTTATTTCTACATTCTCAATGTGTTGTAGTACCTTCAAGATTGCTATTTGTTCTGCCTGATTGTTAGAACATTTTCATGCAGTTTGTATTTGGATCGGTGGATGACCATGTCGTTTTGGATTATGACCAAGCAGCTCCAACTTTTCCTCCGATTTTACTTCCATCCGTGTATATATCTATTTTGTTTGCCGTATCCTCCATAGGCGCTCTTATGAGTGGTTCTTCAGCTGGGTGGCCAGTGAATCACTTCAGAGGTGCATCGTATGATATGTATGTATGTATGTATGTATGTATGTATGTATGTATGTATGTAAAGTATGTATGTATGTATTAACACTGCAATGGGTATATACCGGTGGCAGTGGTAACTAATTACACTCAATAATGACTATAATAAACTTATTAATTAAAATACAATTAATAATAATGATACTAATAATTAATACTAACAATAATTAATAATAATAATAATAATAATAATAATAATAATAATAACAGGAATATACTAAATTAAATGAAACGATCACTTAAAATAACATTTGAAATATTCTAATTTGTATCTTAAAACTAAGATCGAAATAAAACCACAGTATATGTTCATATCCGCACAAGTACCTTTCAACATTACACTCATTTCGCTGTCAACTCACTCACTGCACTGGAACTACGACACATTTCACTGATTCTACCTGATTTCACTAACACTTCAAAACATTTCAGTGTTCAAATACTTTGCATGCCACTATAAACTATAAAGCTTCACTGACAGGAACACGTTTCACTTACAGCACACTTCACTGCCCGACATACTTCTTCACTGATACAACACACTTCTCTGACACAACATAATTCTTCACTCATTCATTCATTCATTCATTTATTTTATTCCATAGATCTTACATGAGCAATGAAGCTTTAAAATGTGGAACATGTCAACATTTTACAATATTACAATTACAATTTTTACAAATTTTTTATATTTTTCAATTTAGTAATTTTCCATTTTACAATTTTGTACAATTTTTTTTTTGGAAAATGTAGTGAGATGAGATGGGGTCGGGGTTTTAAAAAATTTACCCCTTTTCCCTTTTTCTGGAAACCTCGGAAAACCCAACCGGGTAATCAAATAAAAGGGGTAATCAAATAAAAAGGGTTGATGCCGGACTCGCCTAACCCATCGGCTTCAGTCCCCGCTGGGAAAACCTCCGAAGAAACCAAAGCCCAAAGGGGGACCCAAACCCCAACCCAAACCAGCTCGGATAAACCCCAGCAGTCTCCCACTGACTACATCGATCTCCAAAAATATAAATTAGCCAATCAGATTTTTAAATTTCAAACGCAAACGATCATTCAAATTGAGCTTTTATTTTTAAAAACAATTTAATTAAATTTTAAAAGGCATAAACAATTAAACCAGTTGTGATTACAGAAATTGATAATACATATCATGCAAACTCTTCAAATTACAAACCAAAAAAATTTATCAGTACGCTATATAAATTACTATTCAATTTAAAGCATATACAATTCATCATAAAATATACAAACATATACAATACAAAGTAGCAATTTTCTTTAAAATATACAAATTTGTGCAATTAATATCAATGATTAATTAATTTATAATCATAAAAATTCATCATTAAGCTATACATTTTCCATTCAATTTACATGGTTTAATTCATCGTAGAGCACATGATGTAATCATTTAAGAACATATACAATTCATAAAAAACAACAAACATATCAATCAAATTAGTTAAATTTACAAACTTATTTCGTTAGCTATACAATTCTATGAATGTTAATTCAACTTATAAGCTTAAACAATTCATCATTGACCTATACAGTATACTATTCAATTTACAGTACATACAATTCATCAGTTATGCTAAACAAAAAATACAATAAAAAATAAACGATTAAGTCAAATAAAAACATATTTTAGTTGAGCTATATAAATTGTACATGTCATTTAAATAGAATAATTCAATTCAAACATAAAAAATTTCCCCAAATTGTGTAAAAAGGTATGGTATGTAAAATTTGGTTTTTTTTTCAAACCTTTTCTCGTTGTTCTTAAATCTTTAAGATAATTAGGCAGTGCATTGAAGACGGGTTTATGAATAGCGAACTTTTTTTTTAAAACAGCTTAAAAACAAGGGTAGATGAAGTCTGATTTTTCTTGTATTAAAATGATGAATGTCTTGATTATCTAATTTATCTTGGTTCTTAATATACACATTAGGAAAAAATGTATTCAAAAGGTAAATAAATTTCTAAGTTTCGGGAAAAAATTTTTTTCATGAGGGCCTTTTATCACACGGGGCCCTTATTCTTATAACTTTCTTTTTTTAAATCAAAAAAGTGTTTAGCTTCAGACAGTTTCCCCGAATATTAATCATATTTCATTACAGGGAAAAAATTCAAAAATTTTGACATTTAAAAAAGTTTATATCAAATAGTAGATAAGGATCTTAATGCATAACAGGCAGAAACTCAATTTGGGAAACATTCTTAACGTTTTTTTCCCGTTCAAATGTTTCAATTCTAAACCAAAAAACTTTGTTTATAGATTCTTTGAGATAAGTTCCCTTTTAAACGAATACTGGAAACCGGCACTAATTGTGTATAAATTTGACTGTTGGTTTTTTTAACATTAAATTAGTTTTTTTGCATGGGAAACCCTTCATTCTTAATTGACTGTATTAAAGTGTTTATAAAAAATCTATTGTTTTCTTAAAAAATTTCACTTGTTCATCTGCAAATAAAAAAACATGGGATGAATTTTTTTAAAACTAAATCATTAATATAAAAAGAAACAACAATGGACCCAAAATTGACCCCTGCGGAAACCTGTTTTTAAAATTTCCAAATTATGAATAAGTAACTTTATGACTAGGTACATTTATTTCTACTTTTTTTTTTCTATTTGATAAGTGATGTAAACCAACCCCTCTCATCTTTAATACCATAAAAATTCAATTTTTTACTAAATACTATGGTCTCCAAAAAAATTTTAGCCCAAATCCAAAAAAACCCCCCACATGTAGTTTCAATTTAATGAATTTTGTATATCCAAAACTAAAAGCAGCATTCTCTTCGATTTTTTTTTTCTAAATCCAAACTGTTCTAAAACTAATATTTGTTGGACTCCCGGTAACGATATAATCTATTATACATAACTTTCTCAAACACTTTTGAAAATTTTTTTAAAAGATATGGGTCTGTAATTATTTAAATTTTTCCCTTTTTGTATATTGGTTTTTTAATATTTAGTCTTTCAAAAAAACATTGCATTGACAAATTCTTAGATAAAAAACAGGGGAAAAATTTGAACAAACTTTTAGTCGGAATTTCATCATATCCCGAGGAATATTTTGTTTTAGTTGTTTTTTCCATCTGATTTCTGCTGCGTAGTGATAAAAAAATTCAATAACCAAAAATCATTTCCTCTTTAAAAACTGTGTATAATTACCTCTATTATAAAAGTCCTTAAGCCTATTTTAAATGCATTTTTTGGGTTTTGGGAAATTTAGTAAGTCTGCGGTAAAAAAATTCCCGTCCCCGAAGTGTTTAAAAAAAACTTTCCAGTTTCCCCTGCCTTCTTTCCCTCAATTTATATGGTGGTCTTCTAAATAAATTTTGGGGGCTGCAACCAATTTTCCCCCCCAGGCACTCACCTCTGTATGTTTTTAACGTGCGCATAATCAATTCGCGTTCTCCTGTCCGTGGTGTGTCCCATTTAATGGTGAATTTTTTCCCACAACCTTAAGGCCCCTATTTGAATCTTTTCCAGTGTCTTAATTGTTTAACTGAAGGGTCCCAACATGCAACCATATTCCCTTACTGGACGTACAAAGTGGGGGGTTTTGGGGAAATTAGGTAAGGGCAGGAATTCCCGGGATAATTTTCCTGGAACGTT
>JAJSOF020000005.1:104793562-104833789 GCA_025594305.2 Periplaneta americana
GTTGTTTACTTGTGGTTAAAATTTGGCAAAAACAGTTCCTGACACTGATTTACTTTTTTTTTAGGAAATTGTATTACGACTGACTTACGAAAAAAAGGGTTTTAAAAAAACAAATGACCGACCCCCTTGCTTCAATGGGCCCCCAAAAAGACAGACGCATATTTCTAATGATACTAATTTGTGATTTTTTGATACGGGGGTGAGCTGATGTTTTTATACTTTTTATTTTTAAAGATATGTAAACCGTGAAATCATATTTTATTACGTCTCATTTGGGGTCATTTTGGTTTCCGATGTTAACCGATCTTCGACTGCTGACTTGAAATTATCTATTTATTTTAAGACTGTATTTTGTAATACGTTTTCTCATATTGCATGAAAAAACGGTTGCCCCTGCTCAAAATTTCATGCTCGCCACTAAAAGTATAGTAGTAGTAGTAGTAGTAGTAGAAAGATCACCGGGTCGTCCCACAACTTTAAAGGTAGGCCTATAATGAATTCATAGACTCACTTAGGATTAATGAATTTTATAAATGCATTTGTAGCCCGGGAGATAAAAAAAAGCTAAATCAGGAAATTTCCCTTAGACCAGATTAAAAAACCAATCAACAATATTACCCGGGGCCCTATGTCATCGGTCCACAACCGTAAATTTTGGCAGAAAGAAAGTTGTTTTGCGACAAAGCATTAAAGTTCCTAGAAAAAAATAGAACAAAATTAGTAACATTTCTACTTATTCATTTTCCACCCAAACTGATTAACTGTTTATACTTACTGACATACAAAAATGATTTAAAAAGTCTTGGTTTTCTAAATTGACGCTGCGAATGAGGCCCGTCGCACTCGACCAAGGAGATGTAGTGGTACCCCATGCTGCGAAGCGCCGCCCCCCTTTTGCAGCTATGAAACTCTCACTTCGTGTGATTGGAAGGCGAACTAACCCTCGCATCTCCCTCGTCGGGTTTAGAAAAAAAACCCGTTTTAAAAAAGCCCAGGCATTGCCGCCCCAAATAAGCCGCCTATCCCTATCCGCAAAAAAATTTAAACCCGTCGCATCCCCGTTTCCAAATCGATTTTTTATTTATTCCCCATCTACATCTCCCCCCCCAAAGTTAACTGTTTATACTTGTAAATTAAATTAATATGGGCCTACTTAATGTATTATAACTTTTATAAATTTTTTCTTGTTCACATCTAAAGATAGAATACTGATATGATTGGGGGAGTGGTTCCCAAAAGGGGAGACCCTTCTGGGCGATTTTAATTTTGGGCCCCCCCCCCTTTTTGATTCTTGCTAGTTCAAAAACCTTTAAAAATTTTGAATAATTTTTATCAAAACTGACACCCCTAGTATCACTTTTTAAAACTTTTATATTTTTAAGAAACTCAAAAAAATAATGATAGTCACAGTGGATATTTATCCCTCTCAACTGGGTGAAATTAAAAAAAAAAAAAAAAAAAACTCCCTTTAAAAAAAGTACCTACTGACGAAATTTGAAAAAAGTTATTTTTTTTTTTGCAGGCTTGACCAATTTTACATTAAAAAAATATCTCAAGTTTCAAAAAGGGGGGCTTAAATTTTAAACATTTGCAGCCCAAATCGTCAAATTATGTTTTAGTCTGAATTGCATCAAAAAAAAAGACATTTCCTTTTAAATTTAAAAAGATATCACTGTGTGTGTGTGGGAATGCTGAGTCGATTTAAGAAGCTGCTTTCAAAAACAGGCACATTAATCTCATTAATTTTTTTTTTGCTTTATAACTACTGAAACATTGTTTATTCTTATGTTCAATATTGTTTAGTTTCTGAATACAAAATAAATGTAATAAGAAACCTTTTGACTTCTTTTGTAAATCGTCTCGAACCCTCTCAACCCCTTAAAGAACCTCCTGGGGTCGCGTCCCACACTCTGGGAACCGCTGCTTTACAGAAACGTCCAACGACGATAAAATACATTACTGAAGCATTCTGGAGTTACCAAGTCCTTACTAAATAAGTCATATTTAAAGTTCTGACATCAACAACTGCTTTAGGTTATGAATGTATACGTACGTTTGGAACATAAATATTAATCATATTTTATTACCGATTAGTCTGACATTAGCATGTGGGTGAGAGTTCAGTAAAGTTTCTTTAGTATCACTAAAATTACGAGCATTATGAGTTCTACAGTGATGGTAACATTTCGTCGTTGTTCCTGCAATAACTCCTAAGTGACATATTTATCGATTTTCAGATTTTGCTTTATTAAATACTTCAATAGTGATACAGCAAATAAAATCTCTTTCTTTCGAAAATGAAGCTTTTCACAGTCTCCTATGAGCTACTATAGGATGAATAAAGGTGTTTTTTTTCTACTGAAAAATTTTATATTTTGACATAGGAGTTTTGCAGGAACAACGACGATATGCTCATTTCTCAAAAGTATTAATTTTAAGACCCATGTTTGTAGGACATTTATTTCTTTTAGATATACTACCTCATCTTAAAATTAGAACTGTGTTCAGAACACGCTGTATATGTTGTAGGATTAATGAATACGCTTCAATTCAATCCAAAAATTTGTTTGAAATGAAATATACGTATAGTAATTGCAATGAAGATGAAGCATTCTTCATTTTTCGTTTGCACTTATTTTATGGAGGGGGAATCGGAGCCTCTAGTGGACTTATTGTACTGTACCTTACCTTTGTATGGAGGAGTGATGTTGAAATCGTGACTCAGCTGTGTGATACCATCTGTAGATCAGTTTATGGGGGAACACGTTACAAACACAGGAAAAAGATGGAGAGCGTTACACTTTGTGATGAGGGTACTAAGAAAAGGTACTGATAAATCCAAAGAGTTGATATAAATCACTTTTTACGTCCAGTAATGGAAATGGTCTGCATTTGGGGTCTTACAGTTTAGAACATATTAAACACTGAAAAGATTCAAATACGGGCTCTTAATGTTGTCGGAAAATTCACCTTAAATGGGACACACTCACGGACAGGAGAACGCAATTGATGCGCACTGTTCAAACATAAGGGGGGTGAGATTGCCTGGAGGGGGAAATTAATTGGGACCGCCAAATTACTCTTCAAGGAACGACCATCATATAAATTGGGGAAAGAAGGCAGAGGACGGACACTAAGTTTTTTTTTCTCAATCGTACTATCAGGGATGGAATCTTTACTGCAGACTTAAAACTTTTCCAACAACCAAAAATGAAAAAAAATAGGCTTTAAACTTATAATAGACGTAATTATTTTTAAAAGTATTTAAAGAGTTAAATGATATGTTGTTATTGAAGTGTTGATACTCCGCAACAGAAATCATGCATGTGATAAAACAATAAAAACAAAATATTCCCCTGGATATGATGAAATTCCAAGTAAATTTCTGAAAGCTTGTCTGAAATATTATCCCTCCGTTAAGCTATCTATGCAATTTGTCAGCAATGTTGTATTTTTCCAGAAAAACTCAAATATTAATAGTAAAACCAATATTAAAAAAGGAGATAAATGTCTATTGCTAATTCAGACCATATCATAATTAACAACATTTTAAAAGTGTTTGAAAAATATTAATAGATTATATCGTTACCTGAGTCCAAACAATATATTGGGTTTTTGAAAGTTTGGATTTAGAAAACAAAATCAAGAGAATGCTTTTTTGTTGGTGGATAAAATACTAAATTCATTAAATTCGAAACCATTAGGTGGGATTTTTTTTGGCTAAACATTTGATTGTGTAGACCAAGTATATTGTAAAAATTGAAGTTTTAGGGATTAAAGATGGATGTTGGGTTTTTACATCTACTTTAAAATAAAAAAAAAATAAAATAAATGTACCAAATATATAAAGTTACTTATTCATAATTTAGAAATAAAACATGGTGTTGAATAATTTTAGGTCCATTGTTTTTCTAGTTTATAAAATTTTTATTCCATAAAAATTCATCCCGTAATTTTATTTGCAGATGAACAAGTGTAATTATTCAACAAAAATACGATCTTTTTTAAAACCTTCAATACAGTGCTGAATCTAATGAATGAAGGGTTTCCCATGCAAAAAAAGCACTTAATGTTGAAAAACCAGTACAGTCAAATTTAGTCCCCTTAGTGCCGGTTTTTCTACAGTATTCGATTAAAGGGAATTATCTCAAAAAATCTATAAGCACAAAGTTTTTGGTTTTAGAAGGGATAATCACTTGAACTGGAAAACATATAGAATTATTATTAAATTGAGCTCTCCTGTTATGCATTAGATCCTTATCTACTATTGGGATATAAACTTATTTAAAATGTCATACTTTATTTTTTCCTCTGAAATAAATATGCTTTAAATATTCTGGGATAACTTCAAGCAAACATTTTTGTTTACAAAGGTTAAAAGAAAAAGGGCCCGTTCAAAAAAGGACCTCTGAAAAAATTTTTTCGAAACTTAGAAATCTTGACTTTCCCTTTGGAATACTTTTTTCCCCTAATGTGTTATATTAAAAACCCAAGATAAATTCAGTACAAATAAACATTCATCATTTTAATACAAGAAAATCAGATCTTCATTCCCCTCTGTTAGTAAAAGTTTTTTAAAAAGGGGGTTCGCTATTCATGTAACAGTCTTAATCCCTCCCTAATTATCTTAAAGATTTGAAGAACAACGAAAAAAGGTTCAGAAAAGTTAACCAAATTTCTACTTTTATTCTACACAATTGATGAATTTTTTATGTTTGAATTGAATTATTCTATTTAAAACTTTACAATTTTATATAGCTCAATAAAAATGTTTTTTTTTGACTTAATCTGTTTACTATTTTTATTTTTGTTTACTCTATTTTGTATGTACTTAAATTGAATGTATACTGTATAGGTCAACTGATAATTGTTTAACATAAGTTTAATTAATCTACTTAAGAAATAATTTCAAAATAATTTTAAATTGAACTAATTTGATTGTATATGTTTGTATAGTTTGGCTTAGGTATATTTCTTAAAAAATTCTAGTCTATTTGCTCTACTGATGAATTGATATAACCTACTGTAAAAAGAATGGTAATATGTATAGCTCAACTGATGATTGTTTTGAATAAATTGAATTAATCTACTTGATATAATTTCCAAAAATTTTTATACTTTGGTATGCTACTTTGTTTTTTATGTTTGTATAGTTTTTGGCCGATGAATTGTATATGCTTTAAATTGAATAGTAATTTATATACTGTACTGATAAATTGTTTTTGTTTGTAATTTAAATAGTTTGCATGATATATTATCAATTTCTGTATATCCAACTGGTTGAATTTTTATTTTTAAATTTAATTAAATTGTTTTTTATTATAAATGCTCAACTTATGAAGTCGTTTGCGTTTGTAAATTTAATAATCGTTGGCATGATTTTTCTTTTTTAGTGAGCCATCGATGTGCTCAGTCGGCAACTGGGGCTGTGATCCGGGGCTGCGTTCGGGCTTTGGGGTTTGGGTCCCCCTTTGGGCTTTGGTTTCCGGGGGTTTTCCCCAGCCGGGACTGAAGCCGGATGTATCATGGCGAGTCCTTGGCATCAACACCTTTGACTGATTTACCCCTTTGATTGATTACCTGGTTGGGCGCCTGAGGTTTCCCTTCCCACCGAAAAGGCAAATGCCGGGTAATATTTTGGCGAATCTCGGACCTCATTTCCTCATCTCACTACATCTCACAAAATGTAAAAAAAAAAAAAAAAAATTGTACAACATTGTAAAAATTGTAGAAAATTACTAAATTGTAAAATCCATAAAAATTTGTAAAATTGTAATTGTAATAATGTAAATGTTGACATGTTCCACATCTTAAAGCTTAATTGCTCAAGTGTAAGATCTATGTGAATAAATAAATGAATGAATGAATAGAATGAATGGAGGCCGGAGGAAAAAAAGACCTTTAGTGAGCTGAGACGTAGATGGGAAGATAATATTAAAAGGACTTGAGGGAGGTGGATATGATGATAGAGAATGGATTAATCTTGCTCTGTGATAGGGACCACTGGTGGCTTATGTGAGGGCAATGAACTGGGTTCCCAAAAGTTTTTGAAGTGCAAGCAATGACAATACTCTACAACAGTAAAAATGAAACAATTAGTTTATGATAGCTAAAATATGTAAAATGGAGCAAATAGAAACAAAAATGACTTGTATAAATCAAATTGCTCCAAAAGTGGGTTTTAGTTCGATTTTAGTTTTAAAATCAAATTAGAATATTTCAAATGTTAAATCATTGACACCACTTGCATCAGTCATTGCACTCGTTGATTCTTCTTGCCGATTGCCAAGGTTTAGGAATATTCATCAAATAAAGCGATAATTTCGTGATTGAAATCCACAAGACACATTAGGATAATGTCTTCTTCCTTGCCTAAATTCTTGCACTCAGCCATTTTTTTTTCAATTATGTCTGTAAATCCAGTGTTCATTGCATTTTTCGGAGTGAGAAGTGTAAACCGTGCGTTCTGAGACTGCTCCTATGCAATGAATGACGGTCCAGAAAGGTAACTTAAATGTTGTGAGTGGTTGTTGAAGAAAGGATTTTGAAGATTTCTTGGCCGATTAACCACTTTTAAATTTAACTGTAGATCGGCAAACAAAATAGATATATACACGGATGGAAGTAAAATCGAGGAAAAGTTGGAGCTGCCGGTCATAATCCAAAACGACATGGTCATCCACCGACCCAAATACAAACTGCATGAAAAATGTTCTAACAATCAGGCAGAAAAAATAGCAATCTTGAAGGTACTACAACACATTGAGAATGTAGAAATAACAGAAGAAACAGAGAATATTGCAGTAGTTAACACAGACAGCAAAGTGACACTGGACACTTTACAGAACAAGAATAAACATAATCCAATAATTGAAAATATAAAGAGAAAATTTGAAAAATTGGAGAGACAGCAATGGACAGTTCTCTTTAGGTGGGTGAAGGCCCATGTCGGAATAGTAGGGAATGAGATAGCTGACGTCTTGCCAAACAAGCCGCCATAGAAGATGAAGGGGGAAAAAGCTTATAACAAAATACCGAGAGATACCATAGTAACAGAAAGAGAGAAAAGACCTTAAGAAAATGGCAAGAGCAGTGGACTATCTCAACTAAGGCGCAATAAGAAATCATTCTTCCCATCAATTAAAATAGATTGAAGATAAATTTACCTGTCGGGGCAGAATTTACTTCTATTGTGACAGGTCACGGGTTCACAAGATCGTACCTTCCAAATTCAAAAATTATTCCAACTCCAACGTGCCCTTGCAGACTAAAGAAGAGCAGACAGTCAACCATATAATATTAAGATGTGCCACACTGATAAAAGAAAGAAGAATCCTACGAGCTAGTATAATACGCACAGGTCAAACCTGGCCTCCACCTTTGATCAGTTCACAACAGCATACCTCAAAAGCTTCAGAAAATTTATAAAATCCATAGAATTTGGCAAAATGTAACAGAAATTGAAATTAGAAATAATACTAACAATGATGGTAACCTAAAATATAAGAAGTACAATTAGGCAACACTTCTATCTATAAGAACTTCAAGATCGCAATCAAAATTGTAAATATTTTGTTCTCATAAATTATGTAACTAATTATTGTAATTTTTTATGTAAAGATGTAGTATTACTCAATGTAATGGAGCATGCTGATATAAAAAAATACATACATACATACAAAAAAAAATAGCCATTACGGTTCCGATGAAGTCCCATTACAATCCCAACACACTCTAAAGGGTACTATGGCCTCCTCAGGCTAATACCACCCATACGCCTGTCAAAATACTACCTATCACCCCTAGCATTTTGAGTAATGCTGTTGTAATGACAATAATGAATACGGCATTGAAATGGACAGCAATGGTGGAATGGTGAGGAATACATGAGAATTCTGAGCTACCAAGGTGGCCGACATACTCGTTTTTAGTAATACAGAATTATTTGTTAAGTAGGAAGAACAATTTATTATTTATATACAACTTAAATCTGATTAGTGTAATAGAAAGTTAAATCGACGATGTATGCAATGGAGGAAAGAAATGGCCACCTTACCGCTATCTCCTGGATTACAAGCACATTCCCATGGGGAGAGAAAAAGTTACTTTTTTCTTTTCCCCCTAACAAAAATCAAAACAATTTGTACAATTTTGGGGACTCGAACGCAATTACAAGGGCTGTAAAATAAGCTTCCTGGGGCCGTTTACAAGAAAGAAAACACAACTTATTGATAAAATTATTGGAACAGATATAACTGTTGAGCTATTTTTAAACATATTCCCTGAAACTGAGACATTTGTATACCATGGGAACGACGAGAGTTGCAGACTGCTGCCGCACACTAGTTCCGATCCCAGACGGAGACTTCTACAAAACAGGGCTACGAAAAATTGATACCACGTAGACAAATTCTCAATTCCGGTGGGGAACGTGTTGAAAAATATCTCATTTTTATATCTGTTCCAATAAATCTTTCCGTGAAATTGTTTTTTCTGCAAGTAGTCCCAGGAAACTTATTTTACAGCCTTCGTAATTGCTTTCATGCCAAAATTTGTTTACATTTTTTTTGAACTTATTAACATGGGAAGAAAAATAGCTTTTTATCTGCCTCCATTAGAAAGTTTGCTTGTTAGGTTGTCTCGTAAGTGATGGCGTGTTGGTATCACTTGGAGGTTCAGACCTGTCTTAGAACAGTTGACTGAACAACAAAAGCAACCAATATTTTTCCTATATACTATATTTTCACGAAATATTATTCAAAAGACTTTGGACAATGAAATCATTAACTGTATACAACAAAACAAGAAAATAAACTTTCGTTTTCCTAATTGTACATAACTTGTAATATGATAAAAAAGTTTATTTCATTTGTTAGTTTTGCAGTTAATTATAGGCTATTTATGTAATTTTTTTTCTCAAATCCCTATAAAATACTTATTGGGTTACAGGGTTTTTACAAGTGACGCATTTATGTATTAAAATTGGTGAAGGATTTCAAAAAAAACTCAGACACATCATTCCTTCATTTAGAAAGAAACATTTTAATGGCAACAAAATATTTTGTGACTATTGTGCGAGTCATGACGTCATCAAGTTTTAAACGACACCCTTTAGTTTCTTTAATATCAACTAAAGCATAGGCCTAGACTTCATTCTATACTTCATTTTTTTTTTATACAAAATATCACAGTCTAGTATATTACAGTCACGAAGCTTAGTTGTTGAGGTTGCTAGGAACAATAGACTCGCCGTACTATTTCGCGTTGTCTTAATGAGGCGATAGTAGCGATCCGTGGTTAGCAACTATCCATGGATGCATTTTACTACGTATTGAGCTTCGTGACTGTATATATTAGACTGTGGAAGTACTACAAATAACAATTACATTGTTGATACATTTTTTTCACATTTACGATACTAATGTCATCCAACCAAAGAACCGTACTACATCAAAACAATATTACGTCACTGAGTGATCTGCGATTAGTTGAAAACCAAAATCAACACCCAGTAAATATTTCATATCACTGATGATCTGCGATTGGCTGAAAACCAAAATCAACCCGGGAAATATTTCATTATAACTAAGTTTTTACAAATCATAATTTAAAATTAATGCAATGTAATTAACTATTACGCTGATTGTAAGAAACCTAACGTACCTTGTTCATTAATGTTTAAATAGTTTTTTGTGTTCATTACGTGATTAGTGATATATTATTCTGGTTCTTGGCTGGAAGAGATAATAATAAAAATTTTTATTGTAAATAGATACAATATAGGCCCCCTTAATAAGAATTCCAGAAGAACGGCCTCCTTATTCATTCTGGTTAAGAACAATGTCAAAAATACAATATTTTTTGAGTATGGTATGTCTTTTACAGAAATAAATTAAAAAGTTAGGGAGAATATAAATGATGGCTCATGATAGCCAGTGAGGATTTCAAGACAGATGATGAAATAGCACCAATAGTCTATCACAGACTAAGTTTTGGAGAACCTTGGGGGCCATATTCATAGACATTTTTTGCTTGGGTTTCCGGTGGATGATCAGCGAACTAACGTTTTCGTATTCATAAACCAGGTTAGCGATATGATGTGATGTGAAAGATATGATATGATATGATAAGTATGATATGATATGATATGATATGATGAAAGATAAGAACCTGTACAAGTAATCAGCGCGGGCTAAACTGGGCCCCGGGTATCGACTGATTACTTGTACAGGATTCATATCATATCATATCATATCATATCATATCATATCATATCATATCATAAAATACATACCATACCATATCATATCATATCATATCATATCATATCATATCATATTATATCATATCCCTCATACCATATATCATATCATATCATAATTTAATTTTCATATCATACCCTACTATATCATAAAAACCCCTATCATATCATATATATTATCAAAATATCATACTTCATACAAATATTTTCCCTATATCATACCATACCATAAAAACCATATCATATCATATCATATCATATCATATCATATATATTATTAAAAACATATATCATACCATACCATACAATCATACCAAAATATCATACCATACATTATATCATATCATACTATCATATCATATCATATCAAAATCATATCTATCATATCAAAATATATCCATATATCTTATATCATATTATACTATATATCATACTATATATCATATCATATCATATATCATATCATATCATATCATACCCTACCATATCATATCATATCATATATATCATATCATACCCTACCAAAATCAAAATCATATCATATCAAAATCATATCATATCATATCATATCGCTTACACTGGTTTAGATACGAAAAACGTTAGTTCGCTGATCATCCACCGGAAGCCCGTGCAAAGAAAGTCTATGAATATGGCCCTAGGAGTTTCTCCCGTAATGCATCCTCGTGCTCAAAACATAAGACCAATAACCTTCAGGTGGTATTGTTTATCAGGTACCCAAATATCGACTACAAGGCTAATAAATTTCCCGTTTTTCACGGCAGACTTCGCTGGACTGCTGTTCGTTCAATTGGGAAAGTTGGGGGGTTTAGAATTAAGTCCCAAAATTTTCTGACGATCTAGTCATCATATCCGCTAGAACTATCAGCTTAAAGAACACCAATTCTTCATAGACTTCATAATTGGGAAATTTTGACGTAGGCTATACAGTGAATAGCAATCAAAGAGGGGAAGTGTTGTGGCAAATGATGCGACGAAATTTTTATGCCGGCAAGGAACCAAAACATGGAAATCATATTCAAAGTAACTATAATTGCAAATTTTTATATAACGAGGAATTTTTGGACAGACAGCTCAGACACGTCAAACCTTGCATTTAGGAAGAAATATTTCATGCAAACAATGTATTTTTGTTTCTATTGCTGTACCAGTTATGGCGTATCAGTACATTTTCAAATGAAATCCTGCAGTTTTTTAAAATCACCTGAAAGAGTATATTTTGTACAGTTCTTGATTTGTTTTATAGTCAGCCGTATTTCAGAAACCTGAATTGTATAGAATACGTAAAAATATACCAAGATATTTTAAGGAATTCTTCAGTGTCCCTTGTCAGTGTACAGAGTCTGTCCTTTAACAAACATTTAATTTCATTTCCTTTAACTATGAAGATTTCCGTTTTCTACCATTTCAAAAATTTCAGTTTATAATCTCTTTAACACAATCTCTGGTTACTGGCTAAGAAAAACTGCCTATTGTTGGGTGGAGAAGAAGATTTCAGTTGATAGCAACATTAAGATATGAAGAGTCCACTGCAAGAATCATGGATGTCACTTTCTTTTCGAAAATGAACAAGACTGTTCAATGCAAGCAAGACATATAGAATGTACATAGAGATTTAAGGCATTAACACTGATAGTCATTGTCCAGTAATGATCGGAAAATCACAGTTAAGCTTTGAGCGCTAGCATTTCAAACTTTAAATTGCTTCTCCTGCAAAATGTCTTCCAAATGACATCCATCATTCTTGCAGTGGACTCTTCATATATGGATCGAAAGGGGTGGAAGGCAAAAAAAGGGTGATTTGAGAATAATGGGTTTGCAGTAAAGAACCTGTCCTTGGGCAGAAACTATGAATGAATAACAAAAACCCAAGCAGTATTCGCCACGAAATGGCACGGGCTGGAAATGCCATACCTGACCACAATTGGAACTTGTTTTTCTGGAATGTTTTAGTTTTGAATTGAGTCCTAAAACCCTTAATAATTAATTACATGTCCCAAATTAAATACACCTCATTTCCACAATTATACATGAATATTGTAGTGAAACTGAAATTCATTGATCCAATGTTTTCGAAGTCTTCTAATTTTCATTGGACAAAAGTACTTATGAAAAGAGTAAAAGTCACAAATTGAAAGAAAGGAAGTCAGTTAAGTTCAGTCGTCATAAGAAAGATCAGATTCGATTTCTGATTGGTTATAAAAGATTCTTTCTAGGTGAATCCATCTTTAGCATTTATGCACGAGGGTTTACTCCATTTCTTTAGCCACTTTACAATAATAATTATTCGATTATTGATTCACTGTTGTCGTGTCGTAAGTATGAAATTCTTTAACTGTCACAAAATTCTGTACAGTATGTTGAAAACTTACTTCCCGTTACTTTCATCTTCCTGACACGGATCCTACTAGCTTGCTGCAGATTTTTAATCGATTCAGAAAATGTGCTTGATTTATTGTTCCTTCTTCTTATCTCGAGATTTTACTCAAACAAATTCATAATACTCCACAAATTAAGTAGACTATCGCTGCAAACACTACTGCAAACAAAAGTAGCACCAAGATGACATCTATCAACAAATATTGGTACCAGGTCAAGTCCAAGGCCTGAACGCAAATGTGGAGCGCCTTAATCTCAGGACATATTCAGTCCAAAAAATGGCCGTGTTGAGAGGCGACATTGGGCGATCCAGGAATGCTCTGGAAACGGATTGAGCATTTTCTCTGTAGCTGAAAAAAAAAAAAAAATATCAAAGAGATAGTATGATATAAAAAAGTATTTAATGTACTAGAAGATAACTCAGACGTTACCTGACAGGTGATTTCAAAGCTTTTCATACGAGGATATACATTTTCAGACTAGAAAAATTCGGCGAACGTCTTTAAATAGCTTTATTTTAAACTTAAATACATACAGATAGGGTTTGAATTGAACGGGTTAGATCAGCTGCTTGTTTATGCGGATGACGTGAATATGTTAGGCGAAAATCCACAAACCAGGGAATTTTACTTGAAGCAAGTACTGAGATAGGTTTCAAGTAAATCGCGAAAAAAGCACAGTATATGATTACGTCTCGTGACCAGAACGTAGTACGAAATGAAATATAAAAATTGGAAATTTATCTTTTTAAAAGGAGGAAAATTCAAATACCTAGGCAACAGCAACAGTAATAAATAATATAACTGACACTCGAGAGGAAATTTAAAATAGAACAAATATGGGAAATGATTGCTGTGATTCGGTTGAGAAGCTTTTGTCATCTAGTCTGCTTAAAAACTGAAAGTTAGAATTTATGTAACAGTTACATTACCGATTGTCTCCCCGCCGTGGCGTCGTGGTCTAAAGCATCCTGCCTAGGTTCAGTTAGGAATGCGCGCTGGTTCAGGCCCTCGGGGGAAGAAATTTTCTCATGAAATTTCGGCCAGTATATGGGACCGGTGACCCCCCACATAGTGATGAACTTGGGAACTACGATAGTAGCAAAATCCGGTTACGCAAACCAGCTATAACGGCTGGGAGGCACATAAACCACACGATACCTCATTCTGGTTGGATGATCGCCCATCTCTGCTTCGGTATGTGGCCGTGAGGCCAAGCCGGCTTGTCGATCTTGGCCCTTCATGGGCTGTAGCGCCACAGATTATTATATTTCCGTTGTTCTGGGGTGGAAACTTGAACTCTCACTTTAAAGAGAACAGTGGTTAAGGGTGTTCGAGAATAAGGTGCTTAGAAAATATTTGGGGCTATGAGGAATGAAGACAAAAGAATAGAGACACGCATTGCATTGCATTTTTCACGTGACATAATTAGGAACATTAACCCCAGACATTTGAGATGGGCAGGCCATGTAGCACGTTGGTGAATCCGAAATGCAAAATAGATTGTTAGTTGGGAGACTTGAGGGAAAAGACCTTGGAGAGCGTAGATGGGAGGATAATATTAAAATGTATTTTAGGAGGTGGGTATGATGATAAGGACTGGATCAATCTTGCTCAGGATAGGGACCGATGGCGGCTTATGTAAGGGCGGCAATGAAACTCCAGGTTCTCAAAAGCCATTTGGAAGTCTAGGGAAAGGGTAATATCAGTACAGATGACTTACAGAAGGAAGCATTTGAATTAAATATTATCGCCAAAAAATTGCAATATGAAAAAATTTTTCGTGGAAAGATAAAAGGATAGGAACGTGTCCAAAAATATAGGAAGAGTCGAAGTGGAACTATAAGGAAAGAACAATTATCTGAAATCAATTGGTTTTGGGCACCTAATTCCGACATAAAAGATAACCCTAAAAATACAATAAAATAAGTGGAATTACTATACGTTATTTTGGAAAACAATGTCCTAAAATCAAAGTTACGGTTCAGTAATGTTATGAGAAGAGAATACACTGAGGAAATAAAGTTGGAAGCCACGGGAGGATCCATACCTTTCACCAGATTTTCGAAAGGGTCCGTCACTCAAAACAGATTAAGAACTACTGTCCTAGTGGGACTGACAAGATTTTTTTATAACTTTATTTCAATAATTAATTTATTAATAACGTATCAATAAACTTATTCTTTTTACAAACGCCAGCGATGTTACACTAGACTTGAATGCACGACATTTCAACAGGTTTCGCGTCTGCCCACCAATGCCCGGCGCCCTAAGTGCAAAATACCCGCCGTGAAAAGTCGTGCTTCATCGCCCATATATTTGTCATCAGTGGTGTAATTTAATATCTATCTTTCTGCCATAGTTATAAATAATATCTTAACGTATATCAGTGTTAAAATATCTGACCTGTTCAAAATTCGTTCTTCTATTAGAAGTTTTCCACTTAATAAGTGTTCCCCTTTTGAGTACCATGGTCCCGTTTTGTTAACTGATACAGATTTTCAAGTTACATTCTTTCCCTATTTTATGTAATTGATATACTGATTTTTATAGATTGGGTTTTTCATTTTTTAAAATTGTAACATTATCGCCATAGAATAAACTTTTAATAATGTCATTTCTGCCAATATAAGAAGAAGATACCCATGCATATCAAAATGATAGGCTAATTTACCCTAAAAAACCCTTTTTCCCTTTTATCGGGAAAGGGATTCCAATACCAACCAAAGATGGCATCTAGATACAGGAAGGACTACACAACCATAGTCAAATCAATAACATTTTGAGATATAGGAACAGGTTCAAATGAATCTAAACCTGAGCTCTTCATTATGATGATGTTGATGATGATGACGACAAAAGATCATATCTTGTAAGTATTCCGCAACAACGGCTTAACAGGAATAATGAAAACTCAAATTTTCTGAACAGGCACTTGTCATTAAAATACTGTATATTGACATGAAATTTCCACGTTAAAGGTTTTAGTACATTGGATATTCTGGGCTGGAATTATGCTACATTTCAGCATTATGCTATGATCGTTATGCTACAGCTACATGCTAACATGAGTTCTGCTATTGTTGGCAATGCTGAAACGGACTCCACACCAGAATATTTTCACTGTTTACACATAACACTATCGTGTCATTTACAGAATTAACCTTTCGAGCAGCGTATAAAGACTTGCGAAATACGTCCCTTCTACGGGGGACACAGACTATTTAAATACAATCACTGTCACATTCAAATGTCTATTAACAAGTTAAAAATATACTGTAGATACAGAATGACCTTCAACAACGAACTTACAAAATATATTACAGTTTTTGCCGTACAAAATAAACATATCAGAATAAATAAAATAAAACATGACAAGAACTGTTTTTTACAGTCCATAAGCAAAAAATTATTCAAGTACACACAGTTGTAAATATAGGAAACATATGACTAGAAAACTAGAATACCGAGTACATAAAGGAATAACATCTAAATGTCAAATTGGGAATAATTACTGACGTGTAAAAAATAAAACACTACAGTAATTAACTCAAAATATACTTAAGACAAGGGACTTTATTAAAATTTCCCTTTTTGTGTTATTTTGGGACCTCACTTAAATCGAAAAGTGAAATATAGTTAAATTTTTAACGAATAATATTTGGGGCAAAGACCTGTCATTTCTAAACATAAATTGAAATAAAAAACAAATTGGAACAAATTTTGTTACAAATTGAAAACATGAAGAAAAAAACTAACTAAAATTTAAAAAGAATATAGTAATTAATAACTTAATAAGTAAATATATAAAAGAAAACGTTAAAATTAGAAAGCACATATCTAGAATATCACACAAAACTATGGAAATAATAAATTAAAAAGAACCAAGACGAAACATGAGATTCAGTTTATCACTGCGACATTATAAAATTAGAAGAATTGAACTTAGCAATAAGACGTATAAAAAATGTCACAAGCACAGCTGAAGATAAATTATTCAGAATTTAAAAATACGTACTAAAGAAATGAGAACCCTTAACATTGTTTATGAAAATGTAATATAATAGTTCAAAGAAAGTCGTCCGAGATTACAATGTGAAACAGTAGTATCGGCCGGATTTAAACTTTGGGGAAATTGGCAAAAGTGTTTATAAACTTACTATTGGTATGTGGGGTTTGGCATACCCTTTCATTGTTGCTCTGAATAAATGAAAAAATAAAAGAAAATGGTGCAAGATAGAATCGTTCAAAAGTGACCAGAGAGCTGTAATTCGTTTTGAATGCAGAAGGGCGTACACCTGTTAAATCTAACAGAATGATTGCAGTATATGGAGGCACATGCCTAGGATAAAGGATTGGTGTGGGTTTTGTTTTACCCTAACATCTCTACAGGACAACTCACGACCAGAGCAAGACTTATCAGCCAAGGAAGTATCCGTAAAATTCCCCACATACACCTGCAGTATGGCAAAGTTTGCCACTCTCTTTGCTGTAACTACGGAGCAGAAAGCCGAACGTATGAGAAACTGTCAACATCACATTGTGATGGGTGATTTTGGAGCCACACTTCCCTCGGGGTAGCATGGAATGGAAACACGGAGGATCTCCTTGCGCTACAAAACTCAACTCGCAAGAAAATACAGAGAAAGTCAAGTTATCGTTTTTTTTCGATTATGAAGTTCCATTGTTAATGGAATTTCTGAAGCGTGAACAAATCATCAATGCCCACCGCTACATAGACACTCTCGGATATTTTATATAAAACATCAAGAAAAACGCCCAAGGGATTTTTAAAAAAGGGTGATTTTACTCTACAATGCTCGAGTTCACGCTGTTAGATGAACATGGGGCGAATTCCAAAGTTTCGATGGAAAACATTCCACACCCCTTTTACAGCCCAGATTTTTCTCCACGAGGTTTTCCATATTTTTGGGGATTTTAAAGAAAAGCATGAAGGGGTCAATTTTCATCCGAAGAAACTGTGCAAATGCTGTTAAACACTGATACTTCAGGCCATAGGTTTCTATGCAACCGTATCCGTCAACTAGAGTCACTGAGGAGAACGTGGCAAAATACAATGGCAAAAGTTCACTGTAGAGAATGACGTTATTCCTGATGTTGATATTACTAATGTAATATTTGGATATATTTTTTTCCTTCAACCCTCCAACGGTTTCGTTACAAAATGCAAAGTCATTCACTTGATTTCATGGTTTCACTAAACAAGAGGGACAGAAATTGTCAGATATTTTAATTCTCCATGTAAACAGCTTCTTAAATAGTCGTACAATTTTTTGAAAGCTTTAGTGTTCATTTTTATCGTGATCACCAATTTTATTAACTAAATAAAGAAGTTATGCAGTTTTAGGAAAAAGTTATAATTTATTTTTATTTTGGAGTTTTTAAATTTTCCACGAACATAACTAAAGTTGGCTGGTTTATACAGATATTGTCTTCCACCTCCTTTACCGATGTAAGTACTGAAAATACGTTTAATTTAAAGTAAGTAACATTAAATCGCCTCTTTCCCAGTGCCGAGATCATGAATGAATGAAGCACTACGCCTTATATCATCTAAAGAGAATATCTTTAACTCACATATTAATCCTGCATTACTCAGGTGGGGTGTGGTAAACCGGTCGTATATTTCAACGAAAATCTAAGAGATGGAGCTAGTGTGTACTCTGTGCATCTGTACACTTTTCAATCAAATCCAGAAGAGTTCACTTAAGAAATTGTTTAAGTGAACTAAGAATAGTATATTTAATTTGCGTTATCTTGTTTCTGAAACTTTCGGAAAAATATATTAGTTATTTAAAATGGGGTTTGTGAAACCCCACCTGAGCAATGTGAGAATATTTATAACCTGAGTAACGCAGGGTTAATAACAAATTAAAGGTATCACAGTGTTGCATTGTTCTACTGAACCACTATACCAGGGCTGCAGAACTGGGAAAGAGGGGTGGAAGCATGGGTAAAGTGTTTGTTCCCCGTCCACAATCCTCCGGCCTTCAATGACGTATGGTTCGTAAGCACCAAATACATATCTTTCTCCCCTTCCTTCCAATGACGGTGTTCTGAAAGGGGATGAGTTAGGGTTTTCCCGGGCTTGTAACGTCTGCGACATAATGTAGCACAGTTTTGCATTCCTCCCTAAAATAATGATCAGACAGCGGATTTTGGGTTTCCCGATACTGAACGATAGGCGAAACAATTGCAGGAGGTCATTGAATTCATTGCTACCATCCCTCCGTACGCCAAAGGACGTGACGTCTTCCCGCTGTAGGGATCGAAAATCCGCTATCTAGTAGAGAAACTTTTCTAACATAATAATAACAGTTTACTTCTTTTATCACAATGCGAATTTTTTCCCGTTTTAAGTTATTTTTACACTCTTATTCGAAAGATATACTTAAATGATATAATTTAATACGCAATGAAATAAGATGAATTTTGTTTTCTGGATTGCATATAAAATTTAATGAATCCAAAAGTAATCTCAACCCCAAAAGTCAATGCAACTTACGGGGGGTTGTCCAGCACCGTTCTGAGAGCTTTCAGTAACTCTGCTTGGTAATGGTATGGTAGTCCAGAGACAAGCGATGCCCTCCTGTTCATAGTTCCGCACGTTGAAGAACTGGTCGCCCAACAGTGGAATGGCTACCAATGGCACTCCGCTGTAACTGCCTCCATGGTGCCCATGAGTCCGCCGTGGTTATAAACAGGCGCACATTTGGATGCGCTGAACAACAGAAACACTTTGTATAAATGGGCATAACTGTATTATAGTAAAGAGTATGCAGTAGAATAAATGTTAAAGTCTACATTATGAAGCCGAAGTGCAGATTACAGGTTTAATTCCTGATGGGGTATTTTTTTAAATGTTTTATATTTTATGCCGGTCTATAGCTCTTAGGTCTATTCATCCTGTAACAGAAATGAATACCTCGAAGTTTTCTTGGGGAAATGAAGGCAAACATACAACTGATATTCCTACTGCTGCTAATTCCGACTGTACAAGAAGGGAAGCAAATTTTCGTCTTGGTGTTGATTTCTATGGACGTAACAGTGTTACTTTTACATATGTTATAAAGGATGGATGTGGATGGATGGATGGATGGATGGATGGATGGATGGATGGATGGATGGATGGATGGATGGATGGATGGATGGATAAATGAGCTGATGGTTGTAGAGATGGATTAGTGCAGTAATTTTAAACAGTGGTCAGTAATCAGGGGTTCGAAGTGAGTTTTTTAACTAAAATTTTATTTGTTGTTTTATTATGAAAATACAATAACATTACTATAATGTAGTGAATAATAACATTTTATTATTGACGAATAATTTTTCAAAGTTTGTGAACTACTCGAGTTTTGATAATGTGTGACGTGAAATGGATTATATATATATATATATATATATTAATATATATATATATATATTTTTTTTGTGATTTACTTGTATTAAGAAAAAGTATAAAGTTGCATGTTAAGGGTTCAAAAATACACATCATATGAAAGGATTAATAACCCTGGATTATTCATCATGGATTTAAATATATAAGTGATTGAGTACATTAATGAGTGGATGAGTAATCACATAAACATTAATAATATTAACTACTAGCTCTAGAAAACAGACTGAAATAAAGAGATAATGACGACTCAGATTCTCCTATGTCTATTATTTTAAATTGGAGTTGGAAAATTTCTGTCCAAAATTTTGAAGACAGACTTAATTTTTTCAGAAGTTTCCTTGGAATTTCATCACTATTTCAACTGTGTAATTTAAAGTTGATTACTTTTGCACACATAGGTAATAATTTTTATGAATAGCCTTTTGTCTTCAACTTTTTGACATATTTAAATGATCAAATCTCATTTAATAATATATTTGAAAATTCTCTCTTTAAACTTTATAGTATATTATACTAAATAAATATTGAAATTTTGAAGCCTATACTTCTTGTAGTTTTAGAAAAAGGTTTCTTTTACACTAATAATAAAAGTATGTAGACTTTCACGGCCGGTGTCTATGTGATGAAGGTTTTCCCGGGTCGAGATGCAGTGGTCTACACTGTGTGCCTGTACACCAAGGAGAACACTTCGTCCAAAGGGTCTCACCACTAATGATGTCTGCCGCAGTAGCAGCCGAACCGTCTGTAGAAACAACAGTAGACCACGGCATCTCAGCCCGGAAAATTTTTATCACATAAAATATAAAAATTCGTAAAAGTATATTTCTGGATCATATGAAGGCTCATCACGTTGTTCTTCTATTCCATCTCCCAGTATTCTTCTTACATTCTTTTCATATAATGCTCGGGTTTCTTTCCCTTATACCTTAGTATTCCTTAGCCTCTACTTGATCACACAGTCATTGCTTTACTATTTCCTTTCCAGCACTAACTATAATGTTTAAAAAACTAGGCACTTTATGTTGTCCTTATCGGAACATGCATCTATATCATAGTTTTCAACTCCCGTCACACGTCTCTACTCTCGAGTTCCTTTAGAGGGAACATAGGTAAAGAGCAAAGTAGGAGGAAGGCAGTAGAAGGATGGAGATATGTATTGTTACTTACAGTTTGCGTTAGTGAAAATTTTTTGCAATAATTGAAAAAATGTAAAAGTAATAATAAATCAAAATTAATTTCTAAATTTGAATATATTCATTAATTCAAGTAACACATGACTTGGTTCTACAGAGTCGTACTGAAACCACGAGCAACACATTGCTATAATTTCAGTTTCAAAAGTAACAAAAACGATTATATGATCATAATCTACAGACTTTACACTATTTTGACATATTGTGACGTCATTAAATTCTATCGTGTGACCACAGGCAATGTTTCTAAATGGTCGTCAACGATGGTTCGTTTCGACAGCGTGTTGTCATTAAATTCCTTGACAAACAAGAAAAAACTGCTGCTGAATACCTCAGACTTTAGCGCATAAGAAGATTGTGCATGGCGCCAACAGTGTTAAGAGATGGGTGAAACATTTCGAAGATGGGAATATGAGCATCCAAGATGAGACTCAGTGGTCGCTCGAACTACCTCCACAAACGCAACAAGGAAAGCGTTGATGAGTTCTGGGATGCATTTTGGTTTTATTTCTTGAACCTGGACAGACCATAAATGCTGTCCGCTATATTCAGACAGTTTTGAAGCTCCGTCGTGCATTGCGAGACAAACGCCCTGGAAAAGATCATCTTGCAACACGATAACGCTGTCACCGTAAAAAAACTCAAACATTTGGGTGTGAAACTCTTCCGCAATCCCCCTACAGTCCCGACTTGACACCCCCCGACTGCCATATTTTCGATTCTGGAAAAAAACAACTGAGGCCAACTCTGCGAGATGCTGGAGGACATCCGGAAAGCAGTGCGTCAGTGCTTCGGAAGATGAAACGGACTTCTATAGCAAGGGATTTTTCAAACTTACTGGACGACGGGAAAAATGTGTCCAAAAATGGAGACTATGTTGAAAAGTGATAGAAAAGTCTGTAGATTAACATGACGTATCTGGGTTTGTCTAAAAATAAAAAATTTAAAATTCTACAATGGCTCCAGGTTTCAGTATTACCTCGTATGTTCTGTCAAACTAATACTGTAAGTACTTCAGATATGCTAAATAGTACTGTAAATATTTCAAACCTGTTCAAGAATTGTTTCCATTGCAAAATTAAGAAATCAACACTGACAAAATATAGCCTGTATGTTAAAAAAAATTACCTTACATAACAAGTAGTGCAAAAATAATATTAAATAAGTAAAATGAGGAAAATACAACATTGAATAGAGCAAATAAAAGGAAAGCAATACTCTATAAAGGTAGAGTTAGAAGATCAATGAACAAACTCAGTTAGCCTTCATACTTCTAAAATCAATAAATTTGATTATCAGTGTTTTAAGATAAAGATGGACTAGTTATGTAGTGGTCAGGGTATGACCCAGTTCGTTTATCACAAGTTAATGCAAATATATCTACAGATGGCGGCAAATTACGTAACACGAACGAATAAATTTGAGAAACTTTTTCCCTGTTATAGAAAGTTTATTTTTTTGTTTTATGTTCCGTTATAGACAGAACCATAAACTGTCAGGAAAAATTTATAGTCTCTAGTTACATCAATTCAGATTTAGTTTCTGATTCCTGCAAGAATCGTGAAATTTACTGCTAGTTTCAAATGTAGTTTAATTAAAATCGTATGTAAGAAATAGTTATATATTCATAATTCGTACCCTTAATTGCTATTGTCTAATTATTAGAAAAGTACAACTCACTTCACAATAAGTTGCATATATCTTAATTATGATTAGTGAAATATGTTAGTAGTCATGATCATGCAACTGAAGATAAAAGGGAACTGGTCATCCAAACCTATTTTCTGTTGACTTAGTTCGCTAATGAGTGATGCCTATTGATGTCACTTAAAAGGTTTAAACCTTGATTAAACATACAACCAATTGCTATTGCATTTGCTATGCTTTTATATTTTCTTCCCCCAACTTTGAAACATATGGATTTTAGACTCCAGTTTAAGATTATTTCTAGCACACATCAGATGTTAACTAGAATTATTAAATATTTAAATACAAAGTAAAGCTCGGCTAAACTAAAAACACTCCTTTTTACCAAACAAATTTGTGTAATATTTATTTCCGATGACGTTTTCCCGTTCAGTAAATATTTTGTTTCTCTCGTGCTTTAGAATCGTACTGCTCTGAATGATATCTATAAATATGTAGCGTTTTACGTCGACATAACACGTAACTTCTCCTTTTATAATCTATTACGGAAAAGAATTTGTTCGACTTTTTGGGAAAAATTTTCCTAACATTTTGTTTGCGTTTAAGCCCAACATTGGACGAAAGTAGTGTTAAAACATCTAATCTGCACAGCGCTTTCCCATTCCTGCTTAGCGTTAACTTCTTCACTAATAGCAGCTGCTGTTGAAGTATAAAACGTGCATGATCTTTTCACAATGTATGCCTCCAAAACTGTGCATTATTTTCCCCGGCTGCTCTATGAATTCAGCTGATGAATATAAAGATTATGGCATTGTATTTGACCTTATAATTTTCAAGCATACGACCAATCACCTGTGTCTTATAAGGTGGAGATTTTTTTTCTTAAACTTAAATTTCCCTTTACTCAGCATGAAAACCATAATAGAATCAAAATCCTCATCAGGGTACCTCTTTTTGTGAGTACATCGAAAACTAATTATAGATCAACAAAAATTATCCTCGGTGGTGCTTAGACACGTAAAGTTTAGAATTCTCCCAAATTTGATATTTAATGGTCCCTAGCAATAAACGTCATTAATGCATTTCACCTTCAGACCTACTTTGCATTACTATGCCTCAATCTTTTGGGCAGCTACTATTTCAGCATGTCTTTCTCCATATACTCTGAGACATTATTACAAAATATTCAATCACAATAAAATTGAAAGCAGTAACTGTGGAAGGTTACAAACTCTCAAAGAGCTGCTAAGTACAAACACTTGTTTAACAAGTTCTGATAGATCTGTTTACCTAGAACATCAGCTTGGCAGCCATTTCGCTATCTTGATGTTCTTGGGATGTCCGGGTAAAGACTCTCCTTCCCATTTCCACAGGATTCTTTGGAAGTTCAGAAAACGCTTGTAAAAGCATTCATCTTGTCTGCAGAAAACGTGTCAGCACGTACAGTGGATCCCAAACTGAAGAAGATCGCTCCAGTTAGATTCATTCAGGTACTTGTCGATATCCTAAACAAATTCCGAAAAGAAGATATATTAGGGACAAACAAATCTTATTCTTCAAGAAGCAGGTTTATTTACATTTCAAAAATTGCCATTGCTTACAGCTTATGCAAATAGTACAAATGTTGACCTCCACTCGTAATTAAAGCACACACACACACCTTTTTTATATATAAATAATATATATATATATATATATATAAACTGCATATATCGTATATTTATTTTCTATTTCCCCATGTGCCTATTACCCATCCGTCAGTTAGGGCCTAAAAAAACCACTAAAAACATTACAACAGGGCTGAAATAAAAAAACATTTCAAATATCCCCAAAAAAAAAGAAGTTCAGAAAGGCACGGTCGATACACTTGTTGTGAACTTGCGCGTAAGATCTCTCGAATGTTCAAATGAAAGTAAGCCGGTACTCTGTTTTACATGTCATAATAGCTGCCTTTTTATAAGGCACCTCACCCAAAAGATTGTGTAGCTCATGATGCAAGAAATGGAGACACGCACGACCATTAATGACCTGGTATCATACGAAAGAAAAGAAGGGTTGTACTGAATTTCGGGAGACGGCACAAAGACTCTGACTTCAATCTAGATGTATTGGGCTAAACGTCGAACTGGGCGCATCCCCAACCCACACCGGATGACTACACAAATTGCTGCTACCAATTCCATTGAATTGGTTGAAGGGAATAGCTGGGTAAACCTAAACCAGATAACTTGTCCCAACCAGGACTTGAACACGGGCCCCTCTTTTCACAGTCAGACATGCTAACCGTTACTCCAAAGCAGGGGAAAATAGGATATATATTCTGTTCTTATAAATCTGCATCGTCGTGCAGGAGATAGAACTTTCTGCTTTTATAACACTGTGTTCATCCTTGGCAAGGCATAATCAGTTTTATAAATATTTTTCCCAAATCGTAATAATTAACATGACGTGACGACAAACGAATGTGACGCAGCGTATTCTTAGTCCATTACGATGCGTCTGAAGAGCAAATAATACAGCAATGAAATGGCAATAGACAAGTCCATGCTTTCACTATGTGACGGGGTTTATTTAACACATAATTTTGATGAACACAATATTATTGTTTTCTTCTACGGCTCATTTGTTAGCACTTTCGGCTGAAATTCCCGCGTAGAAGTATTATATTTCCGACAAGAGAATTTGGATTTATCGTTGTCTACCTTAATAAGGAACTGGTAGTTTATGTTAAGATATCGTCTATGGTGCAACTTAAATTGCAGTCAATGTCATTGCGCTAAGAAAGTTGAGTTGACAGTGTAAAAGGGCCATGAAACTTGAAAAATACATACGCCACTCGAATCTTGCACAAGTTAAATTCAATTTCAAAAGTTTCAGCGTATATAGCGAAAGGACCTTTTGCTCCATCTAAAGTAGCTTGAAAAATGTAGATAATTTTTGTTGCGCAACTTCATCTCAGTGTGCCTGGATATTACTACAGTCCTGAGTTTGGTTACCTAAAGCCTCCAAGCAACCCGAAACAGTGTAAGAATTTTATGTACGGAGTATAGCTTGACGGGATCCAAAGCTACTAGTTCAGGTATTCTGTTCAATGAACATACGAAAACATAACATAGCTGGGCAGTTGGAAATAGGGTGCTACAATAGAAGAATTTAGTAGCGAGCACGTCACTAGGAAAGAAAAATTGTATTTTATCAGAAAAAAGGGAAAACATTTTCCATTTGAAACATTTATAATGTTTACAGTCAATGATTGTAATTTGTAGAGATCCAGGGGCCTTTTTCCCAAATTTGATATTCTGAGACAAAACGACTACAAATGGTGGTGAAATGTTAAAATTGTTTTTTAATAAGAGATCAATAGTTGATCCAATTTTGCAAACCAAAACAAAAATAAATAAATTTTATACAAGAACCTAATTTTGCTTATAGGCCTAACAGAGTGCGGATATCGCATTCTTGATTTTTTCGAGTTAAATAATCCCGCCAACAACAGATTTGTCAAATATCTCTTTTTTTTTTTTCAAATTGTTTGTTGGTCTATTGTTGCATAACTACGTCCAATTATGCAGAACCGCAGGAAGTGTTGCCAATTTAACGAATTTCCCGCTAAATCTGTCGTTTTTCAGTGTTAATTTAGCGGGTAAAATGATGACATTTGTATTGCTGATATAAGATTTAGCGGGTATTTTAAAAAAATTTGGCAAAATAATACCATTTTACATCGACAATTAGCAATTTAGCGATTTTACACCGTTACACAGCGGGTTTTAAGAATCGTTTGGCAACACTGACCGCAGTTTGATCTTTTTTATTATTATCTGTGCATAATATGTTTACTTCAATGGTCAATATCACGAAAATAGGTTCTTGTTGGGTTTGGGCCCTCTACTTCATTATTTCGCCCAACTAACAGGTATTGCGATATTTCATCGAGTAGATAATAATAGTACGAGTAATAATGTCATTATTTTAAACTATAACTATTATTGTTGCTGTTACAATTACATTTTTAAATTATACTACTTTTAATTTAAGCACAACAAATGAAACTTTCAAGACCCAAATTACAAACGAAGTGTGAATTGCATATTGTACTATGATTGCCACCAGTGTATTGGTTTTTCTCTCCATTCCATATATATATATATATATATATATATATATATATATATATATATATATATATATATATATATTTTGTTAATTGTTTTCCGGACCTATATGGTCACCTGTTATGACAGGCGGATATAAAATAAATTTTCTCTCATTTGTTTAGATAATTCCTGTTTGCCTTCGTTTGAAATCAATTTAACCTGTTTGCTGATAGCATTGTTCTGAAAGCCTAGTGTCATTTATTATGCATGTCTAGTTTCGTTAGAGATCTAAACTAAATGGTTCGCTTATTCTTAGATGATTGCACAATTTCAATAATGAAACAAGATGTATTATTATTATTTTTTTATTATTTTTTTTTTTTCGAACTTATCATGGAGTTTGTTTAATATTCGAGACTTCTTATAACTTTTAAAAATATCTTAATTTTTAACTTCAAAAAAAAGATTTAATTACATAATTAGTACGTATGTACGTAAATATTTTGTATTTATGCAATATATATACATATACGCATATATGTAACAAAAGACTATAATAACATAATGGTAAAAAAGTTCATGGTTTTTTTCAGAAAAAATGTTTCCCCACTGTTTAACAATCTCTTATTCGTTAACTATTGCGATTAGGACCGTGATTTTTTCATATCGATAGGAAAAGTAAAAAAAAAACAATTTATCCCTCTGGTGTATTTCAATAGTGTAAGGGTTTGCGTAAATTTAATTAAATAAATCCTTAAATTAAAACACTGCACGATGCCTGTGACTGGTAGCGTCTCGGCCGAGAGGCAGTTTACTTATGGAGGCTCGCCGAGTTCGTTGACCTCACCATACATGAACACAGTAGTCTAATATTCATAAAATTTATATTATTATACAGAATGCAACTAAAATGTATGTCAAAATTTTAAAGACTGATGACAAAGAAAAGGCCGACTTATTAAATTTCTATTTCATTTCGGTTTTCAATAAAAAAAATAATAACCCCGCTGATAAAAGTGGTTTTTCACAGAGCGTGATGTGAACCAAATTCGACTTTCAAAATAATTTCCCAAGGGGTTGAGAGAATAACGAAATTAAAATCGAAGTCTCGAGGACCAGATAATATTACTACAGAGATTCTTAAATTGGTTTCCCGAGGCCATAATTCCATACTTAATGTGTATATTTCAAGTTTCCATAAACAATGCAGCTATTCTATGGACTGGAAATCAGCTATAGTGGTACCCATACATAAAGGGGGAAATAAATTAGATGTCGGAAACTACAGACCGATTAGCCTTACATCTGTCGTATGTAAAGTCATGGAGCATTTGATATAGGATTATATTCGTCGTGTTCTAAATGCGAAAGATTTGGGTTTTTCAACCCCAGCATGGTTTTAGGAGGCTTCTCATGTGATAGCCAAATTACGTCGCTGGTGCAGGATCTAGCTGATGAGGTAGATAGAGGCGGAAGAACGATGCAGTTGTGATTGATTTTTTGAGAGTATTTGATTTGGTGCCACATGACATATTAATGATAAGTTAATAGGCTAGGGAAAAGATAAAGAGTGGTGCTATGATCCATGAATTTTAAAGGTAGAACCAGAGAGCTAGAGTAGGTAATGAAAATCGGAATTGGAAATGTAAGTTCCCGGGGGGCCATAGGGCAGCGTCTAGCCATTACTCATTATAATATACTAAATGACTTTTGCCAGAATATTTCATCAAATGTAATATTTGCAGACGACTGCATTATCTATAGAAAGATTAGAAATAATTCATATGTGGATCTATTCAAACAGACTTGAAAAAATTTATAACTGGGCGTTAATACATAGGATGAAAATAAATGGTTCTAAAATAAAAACTAAACATTTTGTAAAACCGAGAGGAAACTAGTCTTAATTACGAATTCAGTGGTGTTGTAATTCCTCAAGAACAATGTTGTAAATACCTAGGAGTGTATTTAAACTTCAAACTTTCTTGGGGAGAGCATGTTGATAATGTCAGGGTAAAGCATGGAGGGCACTTCACTTTATTATGAGAATCTCGAGAAAGGCTAGCCCCAAATCGAGGGAAATAGCATATCTAATGTTTAGTGCGACCGTTAATGGAATACGGAACTACATGTTGGGATCCCTATAGAATATATCAGATAAATTCTTAGAAAGAATCCAGTATAGGGCAGCGAAATTCGTTAAAGGTAAAAGAGAAGATGAAACGATACGATAAAAGAACTTAAATGGGAAACTTTGGAAAACAGACGTAGGAAAACTAGAATAACATCATTGTATAGAGCACATCTAGGTCAGAAAGCATGGTAGACATAACGGCTCGGTTAGAAAAGCCAACGTACTATGGTAGAATGATCATGATTTTAAAATCAAATGTAGAAACAGAAAACGGATGTAGGTAAATTCTCATTTTTAAATAGAACTATAAATGATTGGAATGACTACCTGCAGCGGTCTTTGAGGGCTGTCCTTCCTTAAGGAGATTCAAGAATACTTAAAAGTTGTGTATAAAGTGAAAATTAAAATTACGGTGACATTTAACATTTAATTTTTGTAAGGTAATTATTTTTTTGCCTAGAGTTTTTGGTTTGAATTGAAAATTTTTAAAAAAAATGGGGTTGAAGCCTTTAGAAAAAATGTTTAGTTTAAAATGTAGTTTTTATATAAATGCATAAGGGTGTTTTACTGTCTTTTTGAACTTTTATCAGTGAAGCATAGTCAGTAAATTAGGGTTTTTACGTGCAGTGAATAGTTCGTCGGAAAATTTTATGCATAAATAAAATTACTATAGTGTCAGTAAATGTTACTAAAGTTCAGTGAATTTAGTCCCTTTAAAGGTGAGATGGGGTTTGACTAAAAATTTATGTTTACATATGTAGGTTTTTATTGAAAAATTAGGTTATTTTATTTTTTATATTAATTTAATTATTTTTAATTTTTAAATTTTTATTCTTTTGTATTGTGTACATAATTTTTTTGCATTTAATTTTATTGTGTATTGTTTTTTTTGTGTATCCACTGCCCCCGGTTTTTTATTAGTGTAAATAAATCTCCCTATTTCTCATAGAGGAAAAAACGTTATATGAACTTGATCCAAAATACTTTTTTCCTCTTACAGTCTTTTTTCACAGTTTTGTGATATTGCATGATGCTTTATGAAACAAATAGCTCCCAAAGGCTGTCAATTTTGGGACGGGCATTGTAGGTGACTTTTTCGGTGGGCCCTATGCCCTTCCCGCCCAGACTCAACAGAGGAAGTACAAAGTTTCTACAGTGTAATTTTGCTTTTTTTTACATCATTGCCTTTAAATCGGAAAAACGTACTTTGCCTGATGGAGCTTCGCTCATTTCAGTGTCAATGTTCGTCGATTTTTAAATCAAAAGTTTCGTGACGGAAGGTAGAGATGGATCAATTTCTAGGCTTTTTGCGCTCTCGGACTTAAATCCACTAGACTTTTATTCGGGGAGTCTTTTAAAAGAGCTTATGTGATGAAAGTCTTAGACTATTTTGAAGACAGACAATACACCATTCTCCAAGGATCATTAGTCAAATACAAGGAAATGGTTTCCGAACAATGTTCATAGAATTTTTTTTCATTACTATAGATAAGAATATGCCCTAAACTTTGACATAATTTTTACTTGTATAATTACTTGATACAATTACAACTAAAAATAATATAAACAATAATTATAAAAATTACGTAGAAATAACATGATAATAAAGTTGAAAAGGGGAAATCATTCTCTAACTCTTATTCTTTGTTTTGGGGCATTAATTTCCCAACCTTTTTGGGGTATATGGTGCAGGGTTTTCCCTATTCATTTTCCTAAAAAAGGAGAGAGATTGAATATTCAAGTTTGATGTGACATGCGCATGATGGGAGACCAGAGCACTGATACACAAGATAACGAATATTGAGTTACTTTAATTCAGGCTATTTGGTTTGTTCTCATCGTTCCGAAATTCCCTTAAAACTGAAAAAATAGAAAAAACGTAAAAAAAAAGATAAATATACATAAATCTGATTTAAAACGACAAGGGACCTTCATGATAGATCGACACTCCGCACAGGGGGAACCTTTTTTGGTTTCCATAGCTCAGACTCTAAGACTTCTGCGTCTCGTGAAAAAGAGTGGAGTTGATTCCTAGTCTAAAACGTTTTTTTTTTGTTTAAATAACTTTAAAAATAGAGTTTTAAGTGTTAATGATCACAGACAATAAAAAATTACAACATAATATTTAAACTTTAATCAAGAATGCATTTAACATACACACACAAAATTTAAAAATATATTAAAACTAAAATTAAATGAAATTAAAATATTCCAAAACCACACAGAAAATTTTTAAAAAATTTTTGAGCCCTTTAGGCTTTCATTTTTTTGAGTATTATTACAATATTTTATTAGTAGCTTTCCCATATGTAAGAAATGCACTCGCACAGAACAATTTTTTTTAAAAAGCGTGGCTTTGGATTATTTATTCTCCCCCCTTCGTTGTTTTTAATATTTTACCTGTTTTCCAATAGTGTTTAATTTAATGTTAATTCAATTTTATTCATGTTATGATTGAATGAAAAGCACTGTTGAGTTATTGACAAAACATATATTAATCAATTAAAAAATACCTCTTAAAAAACCCAAATTTGGGGTTATTTTTTAAAATCTTGAATGTTAAGTTTAATAATATTTCTGTACTATATACTAAAAGACATTAAAAAATTTAATGTTTTGGGGTTCTAGTTTATAATCACTTTTTAATGAAAAATATTTCTTTTTAAATACCCCAAATTTTAATTAATAATATTTGAATAGTTTTAAATTTTGATTATCTGAATTTTATTTTTCTTTTCAATGACTTTCCCCTTTTCATAATTTTTTTAAAAAATTACACCGTATTTTTGTAGTTTTAAGAAATAGAATATTACATTGCAACTCATTAAAAAGTTTTTTTTTTAATACATAAATTTTTAAGCCCCGGTTATCTCTTTATTTTTTTTTTTAATTTTTTTTCACAATATTGAGTGGAAACACCCACTAAAGGATTTGTTTAAAAGGGAAAAAATGCAATACATTTATCAATATCAGTATAGTATCAAATTTCTTTTTAAGATTCATTTTTAGACAAAAATGTAAATAGTCATAGATAAAATTTAGACCCTTTTTAGTTTTTAAATTAATTTTTTAAATTGCGAGACAGGGAAACACTTGGGTTTTATTTATCATGTTCAAAAAACCATTGATTACAGGTTCTTAAATGGGAAATTTCAGTCAAATTTTGTGTACAAAACTTTTTTCAATGTGCTATTAGCATGCTGGTGGGGAAAAAGGTCGTTTAAAGGGGAGATAATCTATGTTTATGTCACTGATCCAAAAACTTTTAATTTTTAAAATCTTTTTCCCTTTCAAATTCAATGTCGGGTATAAATATTAATAAATAATGTAAGGAAATGAATGTTGTAGTTAGAATTTATTACATTATAAAAAAAAGTTACATTCCGGGCAACATTCAAACTTTCGATGTTTGGTTTTCGTCCAACCAAACCATTTCAAGCTTATGTTAATAAAAGAATTTAGCTGTGCAATGGGGCATAACGGGGTTTGTTTAATTAACTAATTGGATTTAATTTGATTAGTTTAACAATAATTGGACTTCCTGTTATATTTTTTTAAAAAATTTAGGGTTGATTTATTAACTCTTTCTGTGCAAGATGCCCTTATTTCAATAATTCTATATCACGCCAAAAAGTCATTGTCACACTAAAATATTTGTCATCCCTCATTTGTCCATATTTTCACAAATTATACATGAGGAACTCTGAACAAATTAATTCCCCCAAAAAAAGATTTTTCCGGGTGAACACGAAACATTTCGGCTATTGGTGGGGAACCGCCCCCTATAATTTAGCTACCGGACCAGGTAACAGCAGTCCGAATGTAGGGCCTGATCCGTGCGGCTTTCCATTTGATACGGGAAACAATGATATTTTTTACCCGGCTATTTTGAAAACGTGGCCTTAAACTTTTTCTTCGTGATCCTTAAACTGATCCTTGTCCTTTTTGTGGTCCTTTTAACAATTCTTGTTTTTTGTATGGTACTTATCGTTTCACGTCGATATCAGGAACCGCGCAGAAATTTAACTTCCGACAACCAAAAATCGTCTCATTCTTTTTAAGGGTAACTGTACATAACCCTTTTTCCAGGGGGATTCAATTGTCATTAGAGGAATTTCAAATGAAAATTCGAGTCCTGAATACGGACCGCCGGGACAGACCGAAGGGAAAAATAAGCAAGTTTAAAGTGAAAATGTATTGAAGGATTGAAGAAGATCTTACTAAAGACAAACAGAACACTTTTAATTTTTCCATTAGTACTCCCCATAAACCAGAAACTACTTTGGCATGCTTTAAATCTGATGTTACAAAATGTTTACTAACCTGAGGGAGTTTCTTCGGGATGAAACATGCAATCCCCAATTTTCCCCAACCGGGAGTTTAACAGGTTGGTTAAGAAAATGTCTGTTCCAAGAGCAGACTTTGTTTCTTGCAAGTTCCCCCAGAGGCGGTAAAGATTCACCAAAGTACTTCCTTTCAATCTCTGGGAAGGAATATCGACCCAATAATGGTACGGTATTGTATTACTTTTAGATAAATAGTGTTCACCACTCTCCAAGGAAATTCATATTGTCAGAATACCAAAAAAGATTAGGAATGTAAGACGGATTGATGGATTTGCAATCTATCAAATCAAGGGGAAATTGGCGTGGTACAAACTGAAATGTAAGGAACCTTAAACTTGTGTAAACCAAGAAACAGTCGTGTTGAAGAGTTCAGTCACAATTAGATCAAACTTCTCATCAGAGTTGATGAGTTTTAGGACTTCAGGATGCGACAAGGTTTTCTCACAACCTGTAACCCCCAGTTCAGCAGAATCTTTATAATGGTGTAGGTGTAGCCCGTTGCTAGTTCATCCAGAGGTATTGCGCTCACAAAGCTGGGCATGGAGCCTACGAGGCTGATGTCTGTGTAATTCGGTACTGGAGTCTTGTGTGGGAAATGGCTTATCACGACAACTTATGGCCTCTAGCTGCCAAGCCCTTCATCAGTAGATCGAAACAAAGTGGCTTCTGGCAACATGCGGGAATATACCCAGGATTCTTGCGCCCGAAGATTCACTCGTAAGGAAGCATAGCAACAGAATTCCGGCCAAATATCGCCCCATTTTAGACAACTGAAAAAAAAAAATCAGTCGTTAAAATAGTAAAAGAAAGTTTTTCGCCATAACCGTAGCTTAGTTCTTTAGTAGAATTCGAAATTGTGTAAATCTTGCGGATATTTTGTTAAAAAAAATTTTAGCTCCCGTATTCTCCGGGGACTTCTGTTTTGCTTACTTTCAAATAACTTTTAGAGAACCCGAAATTCATTGCCGCTATACTGAGCAAGATTAATCCACTCCGTAATTCATATCCCACCTCCCTCCATTTTAATATTAGCCTCCCAACTACGTCTCAGCCTCCCAAAAAGGGCTTTTCCCCCCAATTTTCCAACTAACAGACTAATATGCATTTATGGATTCAATATACGTGCTAATGCTCTGCCCACCTCAAACGTCTGGATTTAATTTTCATAATTATGTTAGTAAGAATTCAATCCATAAAGTTCTCGTTTTAACTTCATCCTTCTTAGCCTCAAATTTTTCCTAACTCCTTATTCTCAACCACCTTAACCTCTGTTCCTCCCTAAAAGTGAATGTCCAAGTTTCACAACCATACAAAACAACCGATAACATAACTGTTTTATGAATTCTTTGTATTTTCCTTATATTTAAAATCGTCCTTATTTTATTACTGCATTAACATCATGTTACTATCTCTAAATTAAAATGAAATTTTAAATGAATTACAATTTGGACCTGACTACTACAAGAACCAATGGTTGGGCTTTTGGAAGATCCTTAAAATCTGGCATAAACCAGCTTAGCATCAGCTCTAATAGCCTTTTTCAAAAGTTGTGATGATTATGATTACGATTTGGTGCTCTTATAGTCTACTTTCTCTGTAAGAAAAACCCGAGCCTCTTGGACCATTGCGAGGGTTCCAGTTCTATACCTAATTTTCAGAATACTGTATGTTAATACTTCGATGAGATATGAAGAGTCCACTACAAGAATGATGGACTCATTTGGAATACATTTTGCACGAGAAGCAATTGAAAGTTTGAAATGCTTAGCGCTCAAAGCTTAACTGTGATTTTCCGATCATTACTGGACAATGACTATCAGTGTTAATGCCATACAACCTCATCCTTCTTTAAAGTCTTAAGTATGAATGATAGTCTTGGTTCATTTTCGACAAGAAAGTGACATCCATCATTCTTGCAGTGGACACTTCATTGTTAAAATGAATACTGTGACACAGGTACAGCATTGTACAAGTATACTTTCCAACAAAATTTTTAAACTGTGTTCCTCAGTTTATTGAAAAGGGAAAGTTGGCATGCACCATCATGTCATACAGATTCTGCTAAATTCGTCCGCTGACACTGAATTACTAGTTGAAGGTAATTCGTCAGACTCACTTCTTTATATTAATTTGAAATGGTTTATATATTATATATTTTTAATTACAGTCCTGCTATACATTTCGTCTTTTAGGGCAGATTATGTCACTTTACATAAATTACACACAATTATGTCGCCACTTACACAGACATACCGTCTTCGAATTCCTCTACTCACTCCTGTACTTGTTTTATGCAGCTTTATTTCAACTAGTAGTGCATAACATCATAAACATTGCTAAACTGAAGCATACTGTACTTGTTTAGGTAAGGAACCGCTTTTAAGTGACCCTGTATTGCGCGTTACATGTGGTGTCTACTGAAGGACACGTGATGTAATATTTTCCCATGCTCACTTCTACTAATTTTAATATTGTTGGACTAAGATAACGGTCTATACTTATGACTAGACAGCGGAAAAAAGTCATTCGGATGTGCAGATACTACAACGCGATTAGTTTGTCTCGTCAGAGGGTTTTGTTTACGTAAGCACAGTAAGCATACTAAAGGCGCTGCGGGAAAGAACTGTTTTCGAATCGATGATTCAGAAGGTGTCTGATATTTTGTTACTTTTCTATAAATCCTTTAAAGTGAGGATTGTCCAGCGTTTTGAATGAAATATTGCAATTATCACCGTTCGACACAAATCCTGGCAAAAGTCGTGTTTCATATTTGAGGCGGGTTTGAACTTGAACCCTTATTTTCTTCTAACATAAAACAACATTTTCATTTGGCTGTGTATTACATTGATGTACTATCGATTGTTTTGCTATCGTTTTAATGCACGCATACAACCCACATTTAATTGTTTCACCAGATCTCTACTAAAAATATCGACACCATATTCTTATATTAAAGAATAAACCCTATGTTTTTTAACATCTGTCTTTGACATTATGATCACTTCACCGGGAAAATAAATGAATATGTTTACGTATCTCAATGTTCTCTGTTCACGTATGGACAGGACGACTGAGAGCGCAGAGTGGCAGTTGTTTTCGGTGTTCGCGTGGTGCTCTCTGCGAGGTACTGTGTTGTAGCTACTTACTTGGATGCATGCACACCTCATGCCATAGTCTATGCGTACATTACTTGTAAACCGTAAACATGACTTGTATTTGACTTTTTCCGCTTTCTTTATGTCCAAAAAAGAATAAAATGTAAAACCTTATGAACTATACAAATGGACTTACGACACTGTCGTTTACAAGTAAAACACATTAAGTTAAAAGTAATATTTCTGGGAAAAAAGCGTATATACTGTAATGTTCATAATGTATTTTTATAAATTTGAATTGGGAAATGAAATACACTTAAGAGAAAACAACTTACTAAAAATAATATTCTGAGGATTCTCAGTTATAATTTTTTTTACAATGTTTGTTTAAAAATCGATGCACTAAGAGAGTATACTTACAGCTTAACATGCAGGAAATGTAAATCAGGCTGAAACTTATCCCCTAACTCCAATTTTCAAACGACAATGCATAGCCTATGCCCCTTTATCTTGGATTAGTGTAACTTTGTAAAATATTTCTTGGAGTCTGAAAATAGAATTTCTGACCATATTATAGGGTTATATTACGAAATTTGCTTCTTTTTTGTTCCCTCTATTATCCCTTGCACTGTAAAACTCGTACAATTACGTAACATAAAATGCTATATGATCATTCATATGATTGTTAATGTCCTTTTACTGTAGAAATATTTATGTAAAAATTTAACGATACCCTCAACTGCAGACATTTATCGTCAGTGAGATATGAGAATAGAAGTAAAATAATGAACACTAATGGGCTGAAGATAATAACCATAATCTATTTTAGAGTGTGTCTAAGTATTTCATTACCAAACAGAAAACCAACAAGGATAAGCGTACTGGATAATGAAAACTGGACTAACGTGCTAAACAACTTTATTCAATTACAGCAAGACACCGTTAGCAAATTATATGATAGATTCCATATTGTCCACCGACACTAAAGAAACTATTTTCAGCAGATTTAACATAGATAGCCTACGAAATCTTAGATTTCTAGCATTAACTAACTTTTAAATAGAATTTCTTTTATCAATTTTACTACTTTGTCACAAAATGCTCTTTTCCAAATAATAATAATAATAATAATAATAATAATAATAATAATAATAATAATAATAATAATAATAATAATAAGTAAAAAGGCTAATTTAATTCGTAATCTAAAATAATTATTTTTTATAACAATATTTTCATTTTCAACATTTCAATATATATTATGGAAGATATTTATTATTTTAAAAGTATACTTTTTTTTAAACAAAGTATATGATTATTCTCGTAAGAATATTGTAGAAATGGAAATATAAAGTTGGGGATTTACCCTTCAAGTGGTGGAAAAATTCCACAGTAACAAATATAAATGACACTCGGAAGGAAATTAAACGCAGAATCAATATGGGAAATACCTGTTATTATTCGGTTGAGAAGCTTTATCATCTACCCTCTGAAAAAAAATTCTGAAAGTTGGAATTTATGAAACAGTTATACTATCGGTTGTTCTGTATAATTGTGAAACTTCGACTCTCACTTCGAGAGAGCAACAGAGATTCAGGGTGTTTGAGAATAAAGTGCTTAGGAAAATATTTGGGTATAAGAGGATGAAGTTACAGGAAAATGGAGAAAGTTACACAACGCACAACTGCACGATATATTCTTCACCTAAAAATTTGGAAGATTAAATCCAGACTTCTGGGGATGGGCAGGGCATGTAAGACTATGGCGAATCTATATGATGATAGAAACTGGGTTAATCTTGCACAGGATAGGCAACGATGGCGGGCTTATGTGAGGGCGACAATGAACCTCCGGGTTCCTTAAAAACCATTTGTAGTAAGTAATAATATTTTAAATAGACTTCGTATAGAATAAAAAAAACGTTTACTCAGTGTTAAGGGAAAAGACCATTTACATATCACAAGACATGATAGAGGAGATCAAAACTGTAAAATCAGAACTGCACTCCCCACAAACTGCCAGTTTTACCCAAAAATCAAATCGGACATCGTATTCTGCAGTTTAATTTATCAATAGAATTTCCGGGATAATTCAGTTATAGATGCTGAAACTGATCAGGAAGAGAAAAGGAATTGGTTGGGTCACTGGGTTGAGTAGACACTGCCTATGAAAGATGCACTGGAAGGAATGGTGAACGGGAGAAGAGTTCGGGTAGAAGATATCAGATGATAGGCGATATTAAGATATATGGATCATATGAGAAACAAAGAGGAAGGCGAAAATAGGAAAGACTAAAAAAGCTGGGTTTGCAGTAAAAGACCTGCCCTAGGCAGATAAACTAAATGAAATGAATGAATAAATATATCAGTTATGATAACCGGTTTTTTGGCCCAACAGGGGACACCGTTCACAAATCTAGATTTCAACTTTTTTTGGTCCGAGAGGGACAACATCCAGAAATGTAGATTGATTACAACAGTTTCGGAAAAATTCACCATTAAAATGGGACCACTCAGGACAGGAGAACGCGAATTGATTATGCGCACTGTTCAAAACATACAGAGGTGAGCCTGACTGGAGGGAAATAAAAATAGGTTCCAGCCAAATTACTTTCAAGGAAACGACCACTCTATAAATTGAGGAAAGAAGACAGAGGACGGACACTGGAAAGTTTTCTTTTTTCAATCGTACTATCAGGGACTGGAATGCTTTACCTGCAGAGTTATTAAAGGCTTACCAACAACCAAAAATGTACTTAAAATAGGCTTAAGGACTTTACTAATAGACGGTAATTATACACAGTATTTAAAGGGTTGTAATTGATATTTTTTTTATTGAAGTGTTGTATCAGTGAAGTGTGCTATGTAAGTGAAACGTGTTCCTATCAGTGAAGCTTTATAGTTTATAGTGGCAGTGCGAAGTATTTGAACAGTGAAATGTTTTTTAAGTGTTAGTGAAATCAGGATAGAATCAGTGAAATGTGTCGTAGTTCCAGTGCAGTGAGTGAGTTGACAGCGAAATGGTGTAATGTTGAAATACTTGTGCATGTATGAAAATATCATTATACTTGTGGGTTTTTGTTGAACTTAGGTTTAAGATACAAATTAGATTTACTTTAAATGTTATTTTAAATGATTGTGCTTCATTTAATTTAGGATGTTCCCTGTTATTGTTATTGTTATTTTATTATTATTATTATTATTATTATTACTTACTGGCTTTAAGGGAAACCCGGGGGTTCATTGCCGCCCTCACATAAGTCCGCCATTGGTCCCGATCCTGAGCAAAAATTAATCCAGTTTTCTACCATCATATCCCCCTCCCTCAAATCCATTTTAATATTATCTTCCCATCTACGTCTCGCCCCCCTAAAGGTCTTTTTCCCTCAGGCCTCCTAACTAACATTCTATAGCATTTCTGGATTCGCCCATACGTCTACATGTCCTGCCCATCTCAAAAGTCTGGATTTTATGTTCCTAATTATGTCAGATATTATTATTGTTATTTATTATTTTATTATTATTATCATTAATTATTGTTAGTATTAATTTTTATATATTATTAATTGAATCGGTCGGAGCTAAAGAAATTAAGTCACTTTTTAAACCTTTCAGGAGAAGCAAAAAAATTCCTCTAAT
>JAJSOF020000005.1:105570756-105798256 GCA_025594305.2 Periplaneta americana
GTAATTGGCGGTACCTATAATACATCTTTTCCATTTTATCCATACTTGTAAGTTAATATGTTACGTTGTATTTGCATGTGTTATGCACCGAAAGTAGTAATTGTAGCTTAATACCTAAGAAAAATACCTTTAGAGAGATGGTACATTTTGTTTCCTGTAATATGTGAGTATGAGGACATCATATTTTTTTCTCGTTTCTTAAATGTTGCGGAGTTCAAGAATAATTACTAATCATTTTCATAAATGTGATATGATAAATACCCTAATATTCAAATTAGATAACTTCTTTATTTTATTACTGAACAATTTTTATTCTGGCAGAAATGTAGGTTAAGTTATAATTTTGGTCAAAAATATATAAGAAAAGAAAAACCACCTAGGAGTCTACTTTTTGCACCGTACTTTTAGTTCTGCAGAATGACACAATACCACTAGTTTCGGACACAATTATGTATAAAATAAAATTATCTTCTTGAAATTGTTTCGAAACTTCTATAGTGGGATGCCAAGTAACAAAGTTATTCTATAGACTACCTTTTTTATTAGGCTTATTTATACAAATAAGCTAAACATTGGTTGAAACTCTAACCTATCCTGAGTCCTTGCTCTAATTCACTGCCTTGCAAAAACCCTGTTTTTTTTTTTTTTTCATAGAAAGCCCATTTAAATGTGGAAGAATTAAATTTTCTTTTACTGTATCATCACAGAATTATAAAAGAATAATTTCCACACTGATTCTGAGCTTTAACAATGCTTACATAGATGTAATGTAACGTTACAAAAAATGGCGTTATTTATAACCTCATTCCTTGCCTCATTGTTTTCGAACCCTAGCGTGCTAGAACTTAAAAGCATTGTTGTGAGGTATTGTTACGTTATCGATGTTCAGCGTTAATGTGGACATTCTCTGAAGAAGTTTAAGAGAGAAGTACACATAAGGATGCCTCTAAGCCCTGAGGATTTGGCGATAGCAGTCGTACTTTCAATAAAATTATTGAAGGCCGTAGCTATCTCTACGTTGCACAGTGGTCCAGAATGCAAATTTAGCGGGACAAACTAATAACTTTTCAGCTACCTAACAGATTTTTATGAAATTTTACACAGTAGTTGCAGGTAGCATATATGTTTTGTATACCAGTTCTCGTTACGTTGGTATAAGGGGAACTACCCCTTATATGGGGGTGCAATTAGACAAAATTAGTAACTTTTCTCCCATCTCAATGAGTTTTATGAAATTTTACACAGTGGTTACAAGTAGCATATATGTTTTATATACAAACTCTGATTACGTTGGTATAAGGGAAACTACCCCTTTTAGGGGTCGCAATTAGACAAAATTAGTAACTTTTCTCATAAGTGACAGATTTTTATGAAATTTTATACAATAGTTACGGGTAGCATATATGTTTTGTATACAAGCTCCCATTACGTTGGCATAAAGGGAACTACCCCTTATATGGGGCGCAATTAGACAAAATCAGTAACTTTTCTCCTATCTTTTATGAAACTTTACACAGTAGTTACAGGTAGCATATATGTTTTATATACAAACTCTGATTACGTTGGTATAAGGGAAACTACCCCTTATAAGGGGCGCAATTAGACAAAATTAGTAACTTTTCTCCTATCTATCATATTTTTATGAAATTTTACACATTAGTTACGGGTAGCATATATGTTTTGTACACAAGCTCTCATTACGTTGCTCTAAGGGGAACTACCCCTTATAGGGGGGCGCAATTAGACAAAATTAGTAACTTTTCTCCTATCTAACAGATATTTATGAAATTTTACACAGTAGTTACACATAGTACATTTGTTTTGTATACAAACTCTGATTATGTTGAAATAAGAGGAACTGCCCCTTACAGGGGGATGCATTTAAACAAAATTAGTAACTTTTCTTCTGTCTAACAGATTTTCATGAAAATGTATACAGTAGTTACAGGTAGTAAACTTGTTTTGTATACAAACTCTAATTCTCTGGATTGTTTTTGTTTCGACCTCATACTTGCTATAATGGAAAAGCTTTCTTGGGCAGCCACGATTTTTTCCAAGGGTAAGTTTTCTCTAAATTTTCATTACTATCACGATGAGAACCTAATTTAATAAGTAGTTCGCTAAGACAATGTTCATTTCATTAAAAAGAAAACTCATATTCTTTATCCTCTTGCTCTCCAACGATAAATTATCTTATGGGAAAAATGTATCATTTTAGGTAATGTTGCACTTTTTGGGCACTCGGGAAGCTTATTTGATACATAATTAACAAGCTGCCACCTAGAATTCCTTAAATTTTACTTTGGAAGCAGATTCATTTCACAGATATTTAAATAACTGTAATCGAGAAAAATTGCACTCCTACACCTGGAAAGAAGAGTGCGCATAATTTATTACTTCCGCAAATCTGCGCACCTTAAGACTGCATTTAAAATAGAGTTAAATACTCGAGGAAGTGAAAAAAAAGGGTTTTTTTTCTCTACCTTAGTCAAGTCTGCACTCAATGGTTACATTTATATTTTGTCCCGTGTCCATTCATGCTAATTTTACATGCTATAATAACATTAAATGTAACAAAAACAAACAGTGTTACATACCTAAAGAACTACTTGACATGTCGATACCAAATATGAATGGAATCGACCACTTACAACAGAGTTACAGCACAAAGAAAACGGGAGACTCGCGGCACTTGCTGAGTAAGAATGCTGGGTGGCGAAATGTGGCATGTTACCGGCTTCTTATCTCGCTATGCAGCCACCTCCGCTGATTAAGATTATCAATTGAGTGTTTCTCAGTTATATAGGAAAAATAATTTAAGGGTTTTATTTCTCTTTTTTACATGCCATTTTTCTACTTTTGTCCTCCTAAATATGGATTCTGGACCACTGTTTGACGTAACAATTTCTTAGAAAAGAGGGAAATTTTACTGCAAATCTCCTCTTCCTTAATTTGAGGAACTCTCGATGTTATGAAGTGCACCACTTGCTTCTTTACATCAATAGTATTTGCTCGAGAAAGAAGACTTCCGTTGAAAAGGAATTCAAACATGTCCATTCGGTCACTATCTGACTCATGCCTGGCAACGTAAAACATAAAAAATAGTTACCTTCCGCAGACCCACGCACATTAAGAGGGGTCTTATTACATAGATAAGGGTGTAATGAAGAATATTAAACAATCTTTAGCCCGAAAGAAAGGGGGTTATTTTTTTCCATCCTGTTGAATTTAGTTCTAAACTCGCTGAGACGCATTTTATCTCTTAATCCAAAAATGAATTGTATTATAGTGATAGAATCAAAAGATATTGATAAAAAATAGTACATAATTTACCTGAAGGACCAGCAGCCATGATGACACTCAAATATTCACAATATACTACAGTAAGCACTTGCTATAAGAAAACGAAAAACCAACTGAAAGCGCTGACAATCAGCGACTGATGGCTGTGTATATTTTGCTCCGTTTAACGGTGTTGTTATTGGTCTCTTATCTCCGCTGATTCTATTAAAAGGTACGTAGAAGAGCTACGCAACTATCTGGCTCCATTTCTACGTCAGTGTTTTACAATTTGAGCAGGTTGAATTTTAGGGCAAATGTCCCCGTAAAAGTGAGAAATAGACCACTGTGCGTTGGTGAGATCCTGGCTACGTCCCGCAGTAGTATCCTTCGAACTCAAAAACGTTTCCAGGAACTCAATATTCTTCAGTGGGAACCCAGATCAGGCCTTCCATGTTGCACTTCGGCCAGGGAAGGCGTTTCTTGAAGATGCAAGTCCTGCGAAACTGACATTTCCGTGTTATTGAGGCATGAAATCGCCTGATAAAAATCCACAATGCAACTGTAAGTGAGAATATAGTGAGGAAGAGGCTACGTGAGACAGACCTAGCCTCAAGGATATTTGCTACAAGCCCAGAGCTTAATCCAGAACACCGAATGTCTCGTCTACGATTTGCGCAAAAACATGATCACTGGATTGAGAAGCAGTGGAGCCAAGTGCTTTTCAATGACGAGTCTAGAATCTATCAAAGGTAACCAGACAGAAGGGAAAGGGTGTGGAGAAGGCCTGGAGAGTACTTTCCGCCTTGTACCTTCTCCAAAAGGACGAAAACTTTGCTTTTGTGCACGGCAACGTACGTCCCCATGCTGCTTGGTGTGTGACGGACTACCTCCAGAAGGTCGGCATTTCAACTTTGAATTGGCCAAAAAAGAGTCCCGACTTGGGTGCTGTTAAGCATGTGTGGGACATGCTTGGACGTCATATCCGGACCCGAGTTTTCACGATCCCAGTCGAACTACGGGAGACACTATAGAAAGAATGTCAGGAAATACCACAGGAGGACATCCAGGCTTTGGTCAGAAGTAGTAATAAATGCAAGAGGTGAGAATACTGGGTATTGATCGTAAAATGAACAATTTTGAAGTTTTGAAAGTATTGTTTCAAATTTATGATCAGTAAATTCTCTGTTTTCGTGTATGCCAAAACACGTCTATATGTTTTTTTTTTCTAATTTTCAATAGGAACATTGAATTTATGTTAGCATTCGTAAGCTCTAAATATATGCGAAAATAATTTTAAATTTATATAGTTGAAACAAATTCAATTTTTCCACATTCAGAGATGGTTTTTATTGAAAAAACTGTCACCGTTATTTTTAGAGGGCAGTGTATTACTTCATACATTTCCGTTTTTACCTTTCTGATTTGACATTTTTTACATTACATACACAAAACTCGTCTCTTAGCGTGCGTAATAGCTGCCATAATAATAGCGTAATATTGTCGCTGCAAACACTGCTGGGATCCTTCAAGTTAAATTGTAAATAGCCGGACGTTTTTCTGTTCACACAAAGAGCTTCTCAGTATCACACTTCATTTAAAAATTAGTTTATTTTACGTCAGATGAAAAAGTTCAATTTGTTACAGTAAGCTACGTATCTGATGATATTCACTTTTGTTTCCATAATTATGTTAACGCAATAACTATTTTATTGGTGTATATATAATATTGGACAGTATATATATATATATATATATATATATATATATATATATATATATATATATAAAGTCCGTAATTTTGTTATTTCAGGTTTCTAAACTAATAAATCATTTGTGAAATATACGTAACTTGTAGTAAGATTGTAATTAACGAATCGATATAGAAAACCCATAATTTTCATAAACTTTCGATTCCTTGCTACCGAGATATTTCCATATACACTGTAGCAAACAATTCACACAGTGAGCTGGAAATATGTTTCTTGATTATGATTGCTGCAAACAAGTAGACATGAAACAACGCCCGAGTCTCTCTGCTTGGAAAAAAACAAAACGTTTCATCTGCTTCGGTTCACACGAGCGGAATGTCTGCGGAACGGCGAACGTGCGACTGCCGCACCATTTTCTATGAGACACTAATTTAAATGTAGCAGTTCACATAGGATGGAGAGTTTGAGGCAGCAGAACGTCTCCGCATGTCAGCCGCATCACCCATAGCGGAACGGACGTCGCACAGCGACCGCAAGTTTGCTATGGGTTATTTCTTTATATTGCATCAATCACACGAGCGGACGCGGCAGTTGGGCGGCGAGCATCCAGACGACATATTTTGGCTTGACTTGGGTTTTGACATGTGCCTATACATGTCATGATTGCTCTAGTCCGACAGATGGCCTCGGTGACATCCGTGAATTCGATGCTGACAGTTAGACCATCCTGCCTCAGCCTCTGATAGAGCCGGCTCCCGTTTCGGTGGCGAGTAGCCTGATAAGCCCCAGGGACCGAAGCCCCAAGCTCTTCCTGCCATTGTCAGCTGATAGGATTTTAATATATTAACTATTTAATATAGGTGAATCTATATTTAGTATAATTAATGGTATATTGGGTTTATTAATTATGGCCATCCTGCCTCAGCCCCTGATAGTGCCAGATTCCGTCCGAGTACCTAATAAGCTCCAGGCCTGGAGTCTCAAGGCCTTTTAATATTTCACGCCAACCGAACATAGAGAAATGGAAGTACCCTAAGGAAAACAATCTGCAACCTCTACCTTGTTTATCACAAATCTCGCTCACGTGGTTTTTTACGTCTCGAGTACTGAGTATGTCGCACCTGATGGCATCCTTATTTCAACTCTACTCCATAAAACTTGTATATAGAGTGAACCGTAAGTAATGTCATTATTTTCGGAGGGTTATTCTTAAGATATTTCAAACAAAAAAAGTTTAATACAATTATTTTGCTCGTTTTTGCTTCCTTTTCGAGAAAACAAAATTGTTTTATATGAAACATTTTATAGCATTGATTTAATTCCCAATATGCTCAGTCAATTTAAGATAGCAGTGTATTATAGTAATAAATATTGTTGTTTAGTCAACTGCCCGAAGACAGGTCTGGATCCCACAAGTGACACCAATAAGGCATCACTCATAAGGCAACTAGGCCAGGAGATAATGGGGTAGGGTGGCCAGTTCCTTTCTCCCTCCATTGCATACAATCGCCGAATAGATACATATTACACTAATCAGGCATCAGATGCATACAAACAATTGTTCTTCCTCTAACACATATCGTCAAGTGAGATGTATTGCCTGATAATAGATGTACATATCAGCCAGAACCTCAATCAGAGGTAGATAGTAAATGATGGAAAAAATAATTTTAGTTTTGTTCTTTAAATATGCAGAAATTTCATCGAAACAAATGTAACATTTTAAAATTCTTTTTCAGAACAAAAAGTTATATTTGTTTAGATCAAATTTCTGCACATATAAGTTACAGGACAAAATTAGAAATCTCCCATTTATTTGTTATCCTGGTGGTTGGTTGGTGGTGGTTGGTTGATGATGTTGTGCGAGGAAGTCTGATGTTGGTGATACTTTTATGTTGGAAGACATCTGGAGCTGGTGGTATTTTTCTATGTTGGATGTTGCTCGAGAATGTTCGATGCTAGTGGTTATTGCTTAATGTTGGTGTTGTTCGAGGACGGCTGATGGTGGTGGTTTTTTTATGTGTTCGAGAACAGCTGGTGCTGGTTGTGTTTGTTGTTATATTGTTCGAGGACGACTGGTGCTGGTGGTGATTGTTCAATTTTCGTTTTTTTCGACGACATCTGATGGTGGTGGTAGTTGTTTAATATTGATATTGTTCAAGGACATCTTGCGCTGGTGGTGGCTGTTTAATATCAGTATTGTGCTGGTGATGGTTGTTTGATGCTGATATTGTTCAAGGATGGCTGATACTGGTGATTATTTGATGTTGGTGTTGATCGAGGACTCATGGTTCTGGTAATCTGGTGACTATTTGATGTTTGTGTTCGAGAACGTCTGATGCTGGAAGTGATTGCTGTTGGTATTGTTCGAGGATGGCTGATACTGGTGATGGTTGTTTAATGTTGCCAGTGTTTTTCTAGGATGTCTGGTGCTAGTGGTGGTTTTTGATGTTGATGTTGAGGACGTTTGGTGCTGATGATGGCTGTTTGATACTGTTGATACTGTGATTGGTGACAAGGTTATTGGCTGTTTCCACTGTTATTATTATTGTTTGTTATTGATGATGATGTTAATGTTTTTGTTTGCAGATATGTAATGTAATGAGGCCGGACTTTATATTGCTGGTTAATGTATTGAAAATTCATACAGGTAAGGTACAGTGAACACGTTTAACATTTAACTTACTAAAATTCTACATAATTATAACCAAAGGCTCTCCGTCTGCTCTGTTAAACAATAATTAATTAGAAGTGAATTTCGATTCACTCAGAAGCGATATGATGAAAATATTATTTAAGGTAAGAAATGGAATATTACTTAACTAGTTAACTAATCTTGGAGTAAGACCCCAAAAATCATGAAAATTCACAGTTGCAATGTTCAGACTATGGACATGCCACAACAGCTTAGCACACCACCTTCACGGGATAGGGATTTACAACACACCATATTGTATTCTGTACAATTCAAATGAAATAATGAATCTGGACCATTGTAAGAGATATACAACCCTAGTCATGCACGATATCTTTCTTAAAAATATTGGAGTGGAAGAAAACTATTGGCTTTATTGTATTTAGGCATTAGACCAAAACTAAATATTTATTAATAACACGCGCTATTTCTTGTCTTCCTTGCAACGTAAATAAAATGTATGCACTATCTTCCGTCATGTACTTTGTAGTAATGGATGGAAGTTCCTAATTAAGTTATGAAAGAAGAGGTTATACAGAATGGAAGTGAAGTAATCCTGCAGATTGAAAGGGCCAGTAGGGCACACTTAAATAAACAGAAAACCTATATTACGTTTTATGATTAAATGCACGGTTAATTAGAAAATTTAGTTGGAAGTTTCAGTAGCCTGACAACATCGCCCCTAACACACTGGTCTTTCTTCTCATAATACAGATGTAAGAAGTCAACGAACTTAAATCTGCCTGCCATTAGTGAACTACCTCCCATCTCCCTTTCTGACTACAATGTTGCAAACTGGTTGCATCAGTCAGTGGCTTCAAATTTGTGGTTTTCAAATTAATTTTACACAAAACCAGTCCACGATATTGAAATATGTCAGAAGGATAAAATATTCTTTATTAGATTTTCTATCGTTATGGACAAAAATCACAATCCTGTTGGCAATACTGTAGTTATCGAATAACTGGGTGTTAAACATTTGAAAAAATAAATAAATACAATTTTTTCTCAGGAAACCATGGAATTTCTACCAATATGATATTTCACTTTTTTGTTAAATACAACAGAAGCTATTCACTCTGAAAACCTGCAGAGTTATTTCACTTCCACTCTGTATATATTATAGTTACAATTATATCATGTTCGAAATTCGATTCACTTTTGAATAAAAAACGTGTAAAACAGTGGTCGTCAGCACTTGCTGAAATATGTAAAGGGTAATTGGTGCCATCCCGTGTGCACCGTCGTGCAGCAGGAAGAGGTAGAGAGCATACCCGCTAGCAGCTATGAGTGCACCATGGTGCACTGTGTTTTCTGCGGGTAAGGGACGCTAGCCCCAGGGTGCTCTGTGCTGAGGACCGCTGATCTAAAACGTATTCAACGTATTTTAACTCGTAGTATTAACAATTAATTCAGATCTCATAACAGCTTGTTTTAGCCATCGCAGATATTGAGAGCTGTACTGTTAAATGTAGTTCTAATCCACATTAACATTTCAGGTCTCAGCTTGTGGTGTTACGAGTGCTACACTCTAGACAGATCTGACTGTGTAGGTCCTTTAATAGGCGAGGAATTCGCAAAAGATTGTACGTTCTATTCATACTATGATGAGATGTTTTGTTATGTATTCGCAAGAACTAGTAAGTATGTAAATAATTAATAACATTTTTACTCGTATATTATTATTTCTGGAAGCATTTCTGATTAAAACTACTACTACTACTACTACTACTACTACTACTACTACTGCTGCTGCTGCTGCTGCTGCTGCTGTGAAACAAGTGGGCCTGGGTTCAAATCCTGGTTGTGACAAGTTACCTGGTTGAGGTTTTTTTTCCGGAGTTTTCCCTCAACCATTAAAAGCAAATGTTGGGTAACTTTCGGTGCTAGACCCTGGACTCACTTCGCCGCCATTATAACCTTCATCTCACTCAGATGCCAGGTAACTACAGCAGTTGATGAAGCATCGTAAAATAACCCACTAAAACAACAACAACAACTACTACTACTACTACTACTACTACTACTACTACTACTACTACTACTACTACTACTACTACTACTACTACTGTGTGTACAGCTAATCCCTCCGCAGGTCAAGTGTAGTTCTTAAGATAAATTTTCATGTGTTCGCGCTGCCTTGTCTAGTCCTTCACCATTGTAGGATAGAAGGCATGACAGTAGTTATTCCATCATAACTGAGCTACTGATCTGATACATATTTTCCCCACAGAGTACCGTGTAATGTTTGAAAATGATTCTTCTAACAGTTAATAGCCAACACTTACAAAGTTAGTTAGAGAGAGGGACAAACTTGCAACCCCTTTCATTTTAATGTGATGCTCATATAGTGACCAGCACCAGGTTTAAAAGGCTTCATACTGTTCTAGTACCCTCTTTACAACAACGTTAATTGACAACCATCTTATACGAGTTGATTAGAGAAAGTTCTATGATTTGACATTCAAATGTAATGTAAGAATTCAGTTTGCCTTTTAAAGTTATGCTGAAAAATAATTATACCGGTTTATGATTCGAAGAACAAAATTCTCTACTTGAGCAGATACTTTCTGATAAGTATATGTAGCATAAAGTGCTAACGAATTGCTAAAAGCCTTGGAACATCCTCTTTTAACATTGCCTTAACATAATTATTTTTACCAATGCTAATTATAGACTCATATCATTCCTAACAACATTCTCAAAAGTGTTTGAGAAAGTTATGTATAATAGATTATATCGTTATCCAAAAATATATTAGTTTTAGAGCAGTTTGGATTTAAAAAAAAATCGACAGAGAATGCTGCTTCTAGGTTGGTGAATGAAGTACTGGTACTAAATTTTTTAAATTCAAAATTACATGTCAGAGAGATTTTTTTGTGACTTGGCTAAAGCATTTGATTTTGTAGATCATAATAGGTAAAAAATATATTGGTAAAAAAATTAAATTTTTATGTTATTAAAGACGAAATGTTAGATTGGTTTACATCTTACTTATGAAATATAAAACAAAGTAGAAATAAATACTATATCAAATACTATAGTCACAAAGTTATTTATTCAGAATTCAGAAATATTAAACATGAAGTTCCCCAGGGATCAATTTTAGGTCCATTATTGTTTCTAGTTTATATTAATGTTTTAGCCTTAACCATAAATAATTTATCCCATATAATTTTATTTGCAGATGAAACAAGTGTGATTATTTCAAGCAAACAATACAGTCACTTTATAAACACTTCTAATACAGTGCTGAATCTAATGAATGAATTAATTAATTAATGATATCGTGCAAATTTTATAATCACTTAATATTGATAAAACCAGTGTAGTAGATTTAGTACACGCAATAGTGCTCAGCTTTTTTTTACAAAATTAGATTAAATGGAACTCGTCTCAAAGAATTTATAAGCACAAAGTTTCTTGGTTTAGAGTTGGATAATCACTTGAACTGGAAAACACACATAGAACGTATTACTCCTAAATTGAGCTCTGCCTGTTATACATTAAGATTCTTATCTTCTATTGGCGATATGAACACACTTAAAATGTCATACTTTGCATACTTTCTGTAATGAAATATGGATTAAAGTTTTGGGACAGCTCGTCTGGAGCTAAACGCATTTTTGTTTTACAAAAGAAAGCTATAAAAATAATGGCTAGTGTGCATAAAAGAACATTATATAAAAAGATTTTCCAGAATTTAGAAATCTTGACCTTACCTTGTGAGAGCATTCTTTCTCTAATAATGTTTTATATTAAAAACCAAGCTATATTTAGTATTAATCAAGACATTCATAATTTTAATACTTATTTACTTATGGCTTTTAAGGAACCCGAAGGTTCATTGCTGCCCTCACATAAGCCTGCCATCGGTCCCTGTCCTGAGCAAGATTAATCCAGTCTCTAACATCATATTCCACCTTTCTCAAATCCATTTTAATATTATTTTCCTATCTACGTCTTGGCCTCCCCAAAGGTCTTTTTCCCTTCGGCCTCCCAACTAACACTCTATATGCATTTCTGGATTCCCCATACGTGCTACATGCCCTGCCCATCTCAAACGTCTGGATTTAATGTTCCTAATTAAGTTATGTCAGGTGAAAAATCAAATGCATGCAGTTCTGCATTGTGTAACTTTCTCCATTCTCCTGTAAAAATATGCTTGTATATTGAATTAATCTGTTTACTATGTACCTTGTATATTTTTGTACAGCTTAACTCATGAATTGTATATGCTGTAAATTGAATAGTAATCTGTATAACTCAACTAATGTATTGTTTATGCTTGTAAATTGAAGTAATTTGCATGATATGTATTATTTATTTTTGTATATATCCAACTGCTAATTGAATTGTTTATGCTTTTAAATTGAATTAATATACTTGCTATGTATTATATTTTATACCTCAACTGATGAGTAATTGTTAAGGTTTGTAAATTGAATCATCTGTTTTCTATGTATTGTATATTTTTTGTAGAGCCACCAATGTAGCTCAGTTGGGAGATTCTCTAACCTGCTGATATGGAGCTACGCTCGTGCTTGGGTTAGATTCCGGTTTGGGCTGATTACCTGGTTGGGACTTTTCCGAGGTTTTCCCCAACAATAAGGCGAATGCCAGGTAATCTACGGCAAATTCTCGACCTCACTTCATCTTGCCAAAAAATTGTAATCTTGTAAAATCTTGACTGGTTCCACATCTTAAAGCTTCAATGCTAATATTAGATCTATCGAATACAATAAATGAAATGAAATGAAAAATGATATGGCAATGTTGGCTTTGTCTGCTGCAGAGTCTATCAAATTTTTGTTTATACAGTGTATTATGGCCATTGAAGAATTAAATAATTCACATCATGCACTTTAGTTGCAGATGTATTAGTTTTATAGTATACAAGACAAAGAAACTCATGTTAAAGTTTTCATAACATGCATATATAGCCAAAAATTTTCAGAAATTATTGATTCATTACCATTACTGAATATTTATGTCTTTCAGTTTTCACATTATATGGCAAAATTTGTCACCCCTTTTACATTTTTCTACATAGTTGTGCTATTTTTCTGTTACAAGACAATTTTTCAATAGCTTATGGCTCCAAATTAAAATCCCATATGAGCATAACTGAAATTTAGTTCTGCATCCACATGCACATAATTTTCATTTATCTCTTTATCATTTGGGGTATCATTTTATAACATTCTTCTTCTGCTCCCAACGTTTCTTAGCTAATCCTATAGCTCTAAGCTTCTTTTTTACTTAACCTACTTATTTTAGGGTATGTTTGAAATTAATTTTATTCATTTTCACTCAACACTATTCATAAAAACTTCACAAATCACCGCAGTTCACAAAAACCTCACAACTCACAGCAGCTCACTTTTATCTTTGGAAGTAAACAAAACTATGTGGATATCTAGCTAGTGAAAATTCTATTCTATGAGATTTCGAAAATTTTAATTAGTGCTATTATATTGCATATTTTATTAGATAGGCTTTGATGGAATAAAATAAAAAATTGCGATAATCGGCTGATTTTCTACACTTACTTGTCATTATATTTTATTATTTAATCAAATGCTCAGATATCTGGTACAGTGCTATTTTGTCTTCTGAGGCCTGTTTAAGCAGTGTAGATTCATAATTTAGACTGCTAAAACTAAAAACTTGTTTCATAAAAATAGCAGTGTAAAATAGTACTCCAGTAGTTAGCAGTTTTCTTATTACTCATATTTATTAATATTACTTAGTAGTATAGCAACAATGCTGTTTCATAAAATATAAACACTGCTAATTTACACTCCTAATTAGTAGTCCATTTTATCAGTTAGTAGAGACTGATAAAAGTAAGTAGGAGAATAAGGTAATGGAGGGTAACTGTGCACAGGCTGCCAAGTATATGCAGTCGCTTTTTTCAGTTGTTAGCATCACTGGACGACAGCTAACAGTCTAGTAGGGTAGTGTGATCTGTAAGAGATTGTGTTAACGATGTGGATACTTTATTCATACGATTACATTATTGAAAATGGTAAGTTGATATGTTTCGCTAACTTGACTGTAATTTCACGAAGAAGTAAGATAAGGTATTGGTCTCTCCGCAATAAACGTATCGAATTATTATTAATACCTTGGACAATGCTAATATTGCTGGTGAGAATGCTGTTATTCCCGCCTGGAACAAGCAGCACTTATTCCAACTACACCGGATTGAATGAGACAGTACTGGAACCGGGCAAGTGTGCGCGCCAGATTCAAGTTTGCATGCAATTATTGTCTTTCACCCGGCAGCTTGTGTGACAAGCTAATTTTACGGCACTTTATCTCATAGATCTCTATTTTGGTGTTCCATTACCGTTTTATATACGATGAAGATAACTGTTTGTACTTATTTCTTGTAGTTAAAGAAGACAAGGGGAAGTATGAAAGGAAAACTGAAAAATCATGTCTCACTCAAAGACAGTTCGAAGGGATAAAAATATCGATTAATGAAGGAGCTAGCCAAAGGCCTGCTGCCAATAAAGGTTGGTTCACAATAAACCGGAAACGGAAATGACAACAAAAACGAGAACGGAAATAATGTTAAAATGAATGTATTTAAATGTGAGCATTCACAATAGTTAATTGTGAATACTCATATTTAAATACATTTATTTTAACAATATTTCCGTTCTCGTTCTCGTTGTCGTTTTTGTTCCCGGATTATTGTGAACCAGCCTTAAGAAAGAGTGAAAGCAAGAACTGAAAAGCAGCTTTCAAAATCGGATTTTCAAGTGTTCAAAATTAAGAAAGTTATAAAAAAATATGAAGGAACCTATTCGAAAACTTCACTGCACCACAGCTGACATTCGGGCCTAGCACATCCTAGTGATAAACAAACTCCATCAGAGAAGACATACATCTACCCAGGATGTGATGTATCTAATGAAGAAGATTGGGTACAGTGTAATAGGTGTGGCAAGTGGTGGCACGAGTTGTGCACGTCATATGAAGGACATGAACATTTCTTTGTGATCCTTGTTAATAAGTTGTTGCAATGCAGGTCTGTTGTAACTCAGTGAAAATAAAGAAAACATATATTAAAAAGTGCGCACAGTTAAGCGACATTCTGCGTACAGTTACCCGCATATGCCGTCTAAGTGTTCGCATTCGCCAACTTGACTAAACTTGTATGCCACAATAAATGATTATCACTACAGGCAGTTTTAACAATGCATAAATATTCTTAAAGTTTCCTTGTGTACGGACACCTACTTAATGTTACAAAATAATCACAGATGGCCACATTATGAGCGAATTAAAACTAAGTGCGCACAGTTACCCGCCATTATCTTATATTTAAGAGAAATATAGTATATTTCCTTTGAAAGTAATTTTGTAGAAATGCCATCTCATCTAATGATGAAGAAAATATTATTGTAAGGCATCCAAGAATTTTCACACCTAGAATAAATTATGTTTTTATGGAAGAGACATATAAATGTAATCAAAGATTCTGCCTCACTTCCAACAAATTCAATCGCCAGTTGATTGCCATTGAACAATTTTTAGAAAGTAAGTTAATATTTCAAGGAATAAGGTTCTGATGCCAAAATAGCAATTACAAATTACTTTACATTGGTTAGGCAATGGAGCACAATATCACAGCATTCTTGGCATGCATGTAGTTTCAAAAGCAACTGTATGTAGAATAATTAAAAATATGATGAATATTAGCTGTAAATAAAATAGGGTACTCTTTAAGGAACTTATACGAAGGCCAGAAGCTGTAGATGAAGTTGTTAGTAAGTTTCGTGAATTTGGCTGATTGTTATTAATTTATTCTTTATGCTCAAAAACTTTCCTTAAAAAGATTTGTTAGTTCCAGGACTTCTGTTCTTTATTTAGTGATTTTGACATACAATGCAACTGAGTTACTATATTGTGATAATAATTATAAACTCAGTGCATAGAAGAGGCCATGCAATACAACAGAGAGAAAAATTTATATCTGTCTCACATACTCTTTGAATGAAGCCACACTGCTGACTACTGGTACTAAAAGTAGTGTATGAAATTTAGAAGTGTAGAGTTTTGATAATGAAACAGAATTTTACATACTGCTAAGTAGTAATTTTTACATGTCTAATAAGTAACTGCTAAAATTAGTACCGGTACTTTATAAAACAGGCCCTTGGCCTCCTAGTAGAGTTGACTTTTACTTTTACTCCAGTGACTCTGGAGTGCTCGACTCTGCTTGAGGGTTTGAGGTGATCCCAATTCATAGTGGCATCCTCCTTGCACAGCATGCAGACTGGTAGACAGATGATGTTGACCCGGTATAGATCCTCTGCTAGACAGTTTCTGGGGTTAATTTTGTGGACTCTCACGACAGTTTCGCTCCTTGGTGCCTCTGGAATATTGTTCTTCAATTTTACAAGATCACCCCAGATTTTTTCCTAACATATTTGGTTTAGGAAATCTAATCTTTGAGACTTGAAACTATATTTGATAATAGTTTATTGCAGTATGAAAGGATAGATGCTGCTTTTGGGGATTAATATGTCTGTTCATTTCTTTGCCAAATAGTCAGCCTCTTTATTTCCTATGACGCCAACATGAGAAGGGGTCCATTGAAATGTAATTTCTTTATCATGTTCATTTAGGGGTTTAATTATATTTCTTACTTCTAAAATTTTTTATGTAAGCAGAGAGGATAAGTTTTTTATAGACTGAATAATTGAAATATTTATTGAAATTGTTATGGATCATATAAGTTATGAAATTTTTGCTAGTTGGTTTCAGTCTATAATTTATCTGTCATAGTTTAATAAACATTTACTTTTATTGGACAAACATTTTTTTTTACTATTTCGTCATCTTCATGTGTTCATAAATGGGAAATATTCACATAATAGGACCTGAAGGTGACGAAATAGTCGAAAATGTATGTTGAATAAAAGTAAATCATTATTAAAATAACTATTTATTAAGTTTTACCAAAAAACAGACAAGTTATAGTGTGAAATCAATTAGTATATATAAATAAATATAGGCCTAGGGTACTGAATAACTGAAACTGAGTCACAAAAGATAACTATTTCTGAAATATGTCTAATCTAGCATATATTTGGGAAATGGCAATCCATATTGCTTCTACCTCACCACAAAAATTAACTTTGTATTTTCCAACAGAAACATAAAATTTAAACAATACCGTAAATTCTAGCACCAGCATTTCCTGCTTTTCAATGAGTGATCCATGTAACCACTCATTGTCTGGATATAGTGTGTGTGTTGTTTCCACTGCCATTTGCTTTAGGATTTGTCTATTCGTGTCTCCTTTCATCACTTTTTCATTAAGCTCTAATCCTTAGTTCATATTTGTGTAATGTAGAGGACACTCAGGAGGCAATAGGTCTTCTATTTCTGATTCAGGAATATGCTTATTTATAATTTCATAAATATACTCAATAAAACTCTTTTTTGTTACAGCTTCCTAGGTTTTTCTCATATTTCATCCAAAATTTTTCATAGAGCAACCTAATCAATTTTTCGTGTTGTACAAGTAGGCCTACCTTGTGTGTTCTTTATGTGAATCACATTGTAACAGATACCAATAACAAAGTCCAGAAATCTGTCTACGGTATTTATGTAAAAGAATATAGCAAAGTGTAGGCCTAATCATTCAACAATATGCAAATTAGTGCGCTCTTTCTCTCATCATCCTCTCATCAATTTCTCTGATTGTCTGTTGCAATTCGTATATTGTAAATTTTGCATTGAAAAAAATATCACTATCTTGTATTTGACATAGTTCTTTTGTTCTTTTTTTCACTTCTTTTCATTACCTTTCACCAGTTTTGGAAAGGGTTGTGGTTTTGTAAAGAATTCTGCTTCTTTTCTATTACCCACGATTTTTTGTACTGGTATCAGTTGTAATTTGTGCTTTATAATACTTTTGACTTCCTCTTGATAATACGAATTTATGTTTTCTAGTACTATTTTTCTTGTAATCCATCCTTTAGGAAACAAATTATAACTGTCTTCTTAGGCTCATTCACGTTTTTTCTTCATCTTAGCTGTCATCTTCCTTCATATAGCTACATCTTGGGGATTTTTGGATTCATCAGCTTGTATCCTGGCTGACTCCCGTTCTGCTTTTAACTCTTTAATTCTACAGACCAGAAAAGTTTGTAGTGAGCTGTTTCCCCCTTAGTATATGATGTTTCACTGCATTCGGAATGGTGTAACAAATTTTTCTGTTTTTCTTGTCTGGTGTATGATTTTGGAAATTAAAATTCTCTGGAGCAAGTTTAATTCCAAGTTCATTTCTAAAACCTTCTCAGTTAGCGTCCTTAAGTTCCCAACTGCATCTTGTATTTCTTGGAGCTTTATGTATGTTTTTCCCAGATAGATTACTTGATGATAAGTAATTCTTAATTATCCTTCCAGCTGCCTTTGTAACTCTATATCCAACTTCATCAAAGTGAGCATTGAAGTCACTGAGTAATACAGTCTTTTTAGATGTTTTGATATGTTTATGTAAATCAGGTGCATTATTTTTGGAGGGTGTCTTCCATGTATCTTTAGTTTATAAAAATATCAGGACATAGCAGAGGAGGTATGATTTGAAGCATCTAGTGCAAAAACTGTGGGAAATTTGAATGAATGACCTAGCAAATTAAAATATTATATATTGGAGGAAAAATGGATGTGGTAGGATTCAAAGAGCTGTTGTGAGCGCAGCATTTCAAAAATGGCTACCAGCCCTTTAACCCTTTGCAGCATAGTGGTTATTCAGAAAAATACAGTTTTTTTCTTTCTCTACAATTATAGCACAGATGTTCCACCATTAAACCACCTCTTGAGGATACGTAGAGATGCCATCTGTATTTTCAAATAAGAACTAACTCGATTGTAGCAAGGAAAATTACCAGACTTTGCAGTCAGTTGTTTTCTGCTAAATGTTTTGAGCTGCAGTGTTGCCATCAAAAGGAGTTACTTTAAAAATAACTTAATAAATTATACATTTGAAAAACCATTGTAAATGACACATTATGCTATATTGGTGTATTATATGAAAATCCATACTTGTGGCAAAGTGCTCACTCAGAGTGATCATCATTTGTTTGAAATTGTGTGCAGAGTTAAAATTTGGGGGGAATATTGATCGAAGCTTTGTTATGATCTGTGATATGACAGACATAAAACATTACACTTTATTTTAATTTTTTGGCTTACTATGCTGCCAAGGGTTAAAATGGCAGTTGGGGATTAAATATAGGACAAAATGTCAGACACATAGTTACGATATTCTTTTTTGCCATTTTGGCCAAAAACCCAGTCCTAGTGTTCCCTTAATTGTCTTTCTGTACGTACATTCTGAGGCCTCTTAGGTTTTGCAAGAAATACACAAATGTTGGGACTTAATTTCAAGGCCTGCAATACCTGTACTGTAGTACGGTACTAATTCTGAATAGTAAGGTAGGTAAATTTAAATAATTCCGTGACATTAAGCACTTTTTATTGCTGTTGCAGTAATTCTAGGTTGAATGCTGGAAACTCTTTCTTGCAGGAGAGGAATGTCCAGGAAATAAATTGTACCACTTTTAATTCTGAGCAGTGGCGGTTCCTCGGGGGAGGGAAGGGAGGAACGTCCTCCTCACATTTTTCTTCTTCTGAAAGTAAATACCAAATAAAATATGTGCCTTAAAATTCAAGTGAGATTCGATAATTTTTAAGTTCACAGCTATAAGTAAACCTTGGTTGATCGAGTTTTAAACGATGCGTGCTCATGTGCTGTAGAAAACTGTGAGGATGCGAGATTGTTTGTGTGGAGGAAAGCCAATCCTTTCCTCCTTTACTGCAGTTAACACACATAGGCAACAGTGCACTAGCAGCCAGAGAAAGAAGCAGAGTTTTAAAGGAAGTAAATGAATGGAGAGGGAGGAGATCCTCCTCTGAACCAGCGCATGGGCGGGAAATAGAAACCGACTGGTCATGCAGCAAGCTCGCTACCGCTGCCATCTAACGATGTTGCATTCAATCAGACTAACACATCTTGGAGGAGGCACAATAAAAACAGTTTTAACGCAAAGTTATAAGACACCATATAAACTTTTTTAAAATTATAAATGAAAATATATTATTCATTGTACTGGTACTTTAAATGTATAGGGTAGCCTACTATTCATGATTTGAAACTTTCGGGGATATTTGAAAGTTGAAGTCGGGTTTGTATAAAACAAAGAGGAAATAGTTCTACGTTAGTATCGTAGATCATTTTGGCCACTGAAATTCACCTCCATTCATTGTCTACTAGACAGGACAACATCCAAGTTGTCAGTTTTGTACAAATTTATTTGAAATTGAAAGTACTCCAAACTACATTATTTTTAACATAAAAAAATTAATCGGCAAAGGGCAGGTTTGAAAAATAATGGTAGTATGACTTTACAAAAACTGATATTCTTCAAAAGCATGTGATACTGAACATGTAAAATGTACATGTGGCAACACAGACCACGTGGGTGGGTGCAGTGTTCTCGCTTTCCTAACAGATTATTTCCCATTCCCACTTCCGTAAAACGGTTCTGGTTACGTGTTAGTAGCTGGTCTCTTCCAACACGTGTGATGCTGTAGTGTACGCGAAAATGCTGCGAGGTTGTGAATTTCCTTGTAAAGGTTAATTTGTGCAATTATTCAGCAATGAATGGAAGTGAAAACATATTATATTTTGGACAATTATTTAGGAAAAGATTATTGCTACACAAAAGGGAAGCCAACCCGAACACCATCTGGTCTTACATGTATGCATGTAGGCTAATTTGTAGCATGTTTCATTCAAGAAGGTGTCATTTTGTGCAGTTAACTTCTTTCCTGCTCTTAAGAAATATGCGGGAGCCGCCACTGATTCTGAGATATTTAACAAAGAAATTGTGTAATGGAAGTTAGGCCATTTCCTGATATTCAAATCACTCTATGATAGTCGGTACCAAAAGAATCTTATGACAATGAGAATGAATGTTCCCAATATCACAATAATTTATTTTTCTTTGCCATAGCATGTCATATAATCAAAACGGAGATACCACACTTACAATTTATTTTTCTGTTTTCTTTGATTGTGAATATAGAATGAAAGAAAAATTTTTTAGAAAAATTATTCTTTTTATAGGTCCTATCCTACTATATCTTATGTGACCTGCAGCTAAGTTCTTATCTGAAAATCAAAGTTGACCCCGGCTACCTTTAATTCTGTCTTATCTCAGAAAATGGAAGTACAGCAATAAATTCTTTACATAGGTTTTGTAACGATGATGATAATAATAATAATAATAATAATAATAATAATAATAATAATAATAATAATAATAATAATAATAATAATATTTTTTTTTTTTCGCGAACACCCAGTGTCGTGTAGTTTTCGAGAAGAAGGAGTGATACGAGTGTTTTAAAGCAGCTTGTATAATGACTGCTCATTGATTCCATTTTGACTTTAAATAACGCTCAACAAATTATTACTTTTCTGGAAAGTTTTGAATTGAATGTCTTGAATTACAAGGAAGGTAAACTGTGTCGAGAAAACTGCTTATTTGCTAAGTATTATTGCATTATATTTTGACATGTGATTTCTCAAATTTTATTATAATATATGTTTATTTAACCAATAAGAAACCTGTATCATTGTGCCATCCAGTGTGCACTTGCAACATAGCTATTTTACGTACACTTTAAAAAATGCAGTGAAGGCTGTACAATCAGTGTTCATTTATAATGTTCATATCTTTATCTTCATATATTTTACATTAAGAATTCTTAAAAAAAATAAATAAATAAATCCGAGGCGTAACAGCCCATGAAAGGCTTGCAGAACCAGATTTTGCTACCTGTCGTAGCTCCCAAAATTCATCACGATGCTGGGTGGGCACTGGTCTCATACACTGGCCGAAATTTCATAAGAAAATTTCCTTTTTTTTGAGGACTTGAACTAGGCATAATGCCTTATATCACGGTGCTACGTCTCGGGACTAAGAATTCTTAAAATGCTTAAAATTAAAGTAGATGGATATGAAATGCAATTAATATCTTGTTTTACATATTACAGAAACTATCTATCAAACTCTTCAAGTAGACAGAAACTGCAGGACTGAAAGCGAAATTTTGGAACTGTGCTACAACACGGATCCCGATGTAGTTGTTAGATGTTACAATTGTACTACTGACTTCTGCAACTGGAATACTGCTGAAGAGCTTGGACTGTCTGCTATTAGTAAATCTGCCACACCTGTACCAAACTATCACATGAAGGTCATCTCATTTGTATTTGCTAATCTCTTACTATCTGAAATGTTGTCAATGACGTTAAGTTGAGATACTGAAAATAAACATGCTGCTTTTTCTAATTTTATTCTCTTTCTTACTATAAAATGCTGAGAGCTATATAATTTAGTGTCATTAGTTACACGAACACAATGTTAAATATAAATGTAAGCAGCAGCAGCAGCCGCAGCAGAGCAGCACCCTAAAATAATTGGACAATCTATTAACTTTTTACTTAAACTGAAATATTTCGAGATCTAATGAAGCTACGATAACGTACTTGGGCTCAAAACACTCGGGGTCACGCATTATCGATTGAGCCCTATTTTGCTTGATTCAATCAATTTAGACCGTGATGTATTTGAGCAATGTTCCACACAACTTTGGACCAAATTAACGGAATCAAGTAAATTTTGGCTCAGTCGATAATGCGTAATGCTCTGAGTGCTGTACGTCCATGTACAGACCCAGAAATAAAATTTGGGCCACCTGAATTTTCCAAGTTCCAATTATAACATACTGGTACTGTACATACTCAGTAAGCACAGTATGTGCAGTACCGGTATGTTATAACTGGCCCAAATTTTGTTTCTGGTTCTGTACATTATCATAGCTTCATTAGGTCTCGAGATATTTCAGTTTCAGTAAAAGGTGAACAGATTATACCAATTATTTTATTATAAAAACTAATAAAGCTGAATTAATAGTTTGTATTTTGTTTTTATGCATTGTTGTGAAGAAGGCTTTAGAAATTGGCATAACCTACATGTTCATTGAAAGTATTGAGTGCTGAAATTGTGATAGAAGGAATTTTGTGTGTGTGTGTGTGTTTTTTTTTTTGTGCTTTGTGTGATCAGAGTATAGGGAATTACTGTATAAATATGGACACTGCACGTCGGTACCTTTGCTGTAGTAGTGCCTTATTTCAGTGACCTTCATACCAGCTCTACCTGCATCATTGGGAGGTTCTGCCTTTTTCTCTAGAGTTGGTGCTGATATTGCACCAGCAGTCGACAGTAGAAATACGAGGGGGATCCAGGAAATAACGACCGTTCGCGCATTCCCGCCGCGCAGCTGACTCCCCTTCCTTGTTTGAAGGTCAACTGGCTTCCTTAACATGTGTTCTCATAATGTTGTGAGTACTGGTTGCAACAAGTCGCCATTGTGCATTTTGTGTTACTTCAAAATGAACGACGTGATTGATAATCCCTCCGACTGTGAGGTGAGGAGTGTGATTCGATTTTGAATGCCCGACTTTTGAAACCTGCAGAAATTTACCGGCAATTGAAAGAAGTGTATGGTGATACTGTAATGAATGAAAGAAATGTGAGAAAATGGTGCGAAATGTTCAACAATGGGCGAACAAATGTCCACGATGAAACTCGACCCGGACGCCCATCACTCATCACAGAAGACCTGAAGACTAAAGTGAACGACAGAATCTTGCAAGACAGGCGCACATCACTCGACGAATTGCATATTGCCTTTCCTGACATTTCTCGTTCTTTGCTTGGTGAAATTGTGTCGCAACATCTTGGCTACCACAAAATCTGTGCACGATGGGTTCCACGGCAACTGAGTGACCAACACAAAACTCAGAGAATGGCCTCAGCATTGACATTCTTGATGCGATATCACACAGATGGAGACGCCTTTCTTGATCAAATTGTGACTGGTGATGAGACCTGGGTGTCTCACAACACCCCAGAGACCAAGTGCCAATCACATCAGTGGCATCATCCCTCATCACCCAAGAAACCGAGAAAATTCAAACAGACTCTCTCAACACAAAAAGTCATGGCTACTGTCTTTTGGGATCGCAAAGGTGTTCTTTTGCTGGATTTCATGCCAAAAGGCACTACAATCAATGCAAATCGTTATTGTGAGACTTTACGAAAACTACGGCGAGCCATTCAAAACAAGAGGCGAGGAATGCTTTCGAGAGGAGTTGTGCTTCTTCACGACAACGCCCGCCCGCCACTGCTGCTTCAACTCGAGAATTGCTGGAAAGACTTTTCATCTGTCCAGACCTTGCTCTAGCGGTAAGCTGAAAGACTTTCTGGGTGGTACGCGTTTTGGAAGTGATGAAGAGTTGAAGAAGACAGTGAACACCTGGCTTAATGAACTGGCGGCAGAGGAGTATAACACGGGAATTCTAAAGCTAGTGAACAGATACGACAAATGTTTAAATGTAGGTGGTGATTATGTAGAGAAGTAAAGGAAGCTTCAGTTATGTAACAGACTTTGTTTTTTCAAATAAATACATATTTTTTTAATTATTACAACAAAACGGTCGTTATTTCCTGGATCCCCCTCGTACTTTTCCGCAGACTTGCCAGCGAATTAGAATTGCTGTTCCACTGTTCACGTGTGCTCGATTACACTGACCTCTAGTGTTTGAAAGTGGAATTATACAGTAATGGAGCACATGCGCACAGAAAAACAGACCAAATTTGCTCAGTGTCCATTCTTTATAATTCCTAGTCGCTGTGTGACTGTGTAAACGCAAATAATTCTTTAAAACTAAGTGGGATTTTTTGCAGATTTATCATTTTGCATACAAGTAAACGAGTGTGATGATGTGAAAGAAATGTTATAAATAAATAAACAGTGGAAGACGATTCACGACAATTCTGTAGTGATAACTAAGATGGGTCTTGGTAGAAAAACGAAATAGCTAGACAAGAAATGTTAAACGACATGCAACTTTAAAGAATTCAGATAGGCTTATCCTAAATGAGAATGATATTTTTTTTAACTAATGGCTGGTACTTAATTTCATCATTTACCCATATGAAGTCAGTTATGTAGACCAATTTACCGACAAAGTCGTTGCTCATGTAGGGCCATAGAGATTGGTCTACGCTACACTCGCGTTGAGATGAGATGATGATGGAGATTTTTTGGGATGCCAGAGGGGAACCAGAGCTCCCGAAGAAAACTCCTATGCTACCTGGACCACGGACTTGTTCAATACAAGTTATAAATTGGAGGTACATCAGGGATTGAACTCGAGTCCACAGGATTATAAGTCGAGCGCTGTAGCCACTAGACCACCTTAGTAGCATGAGAATGATGTGACTTTCAGTAAAACGCGAGAATTGAAACAGAAACAATTATTTTCCTACATATATATCCTTCAAGCCGGTTCCAATGTAAGACCATTGTGGGACAATGAAGAAGCCATATCACAACATTTCTTAGTTTTTACTTACCTACCGTAATATTTCTTTTCAGTTCGCTCTTATAAACATTTGTAATACATTAAAACTGCATGGCCTTTCTATATCTCCTTTCGATTTGCCAACTATTGCTGATATCTTACCACAGCCAGATGTGCCAGTACCTAGGCCTAAACTCTCCACAAATTAATGAGGATCACTTAAGATGGATGATAGACGAAACAAATGAAGAACAACGCCCTATAATTATTAAAATGATGGACTTGGTACAAAAATAATGAAAGTATCAGTAATGCATATTTTATTGATGGCCCAGGTGGCACTGGGAAAACCTTCGTTTACCAATGTTTGAATCACAATTGCACAAATTTGGAACTAAATCTAATTTCTGTTGCATGGACTGAGTGGTATTGCAGCTATGTTACTACCTCAGGACCATACTGTACACAGTCGATTCAAATTACCTCTAAATTTACATGAAGATTCTTTATCAGGTGTAAAAGTTAGTAGCAATGAAACTGCATAGGCAAAAAAGTTTTCAATCTCGTAATAAATAATGAAATAATAATAGAGAAATGTGACAGTTTTAAATATCTTGGCTCACATATAAGCTCAATGGGGACATGTCAGAAGGATATAGATAACAAAATTGATGTAGGAAGACAGGTACCGGTAACAAAAATTTTACATAGTTTAATATGGAACAAGGACATTTCAAAGTAAAAATGATGTTTCATAGTTTTCTAGAAAATATAATGTTGTATGGAGCTGAAATGTGGCCAGTAACACAAGAAATAAGGAATAGAATAAGAACTGCAGAATTAGATTACATTAGATTAGATTCAACTCACAAGGGAAGACCGAATAAGAATAGAACAAATTTGGTACAAAATGGAAATAAATTGCTCTATTTTAACGAAAAAGTTAGAAAATAAACAATTACAATGGTATGGGCATGTGGAGAGAATGCCAGAAGAACGATGGCCAAAACAAATTCTGCAATATTCTCCGAAGTGTACAAGAAGAAGAGAAAGACCCATAATGAAATGGAAATCCCATATCATAAATGCAATGGAAGACCGAGGTCTACAAACAGGAGATTGGAATGACTGGCAACTTACGAAACAAAGGTCAAACTCCTAAAGTGGAAAAGTCTAAGAAGAAGAAAAAGAAATTTTGGCCGAAGAATACTTCTTCCTCGCATTGATGTAATGCCATCAGATTCTTCTTTCAAATTTTTGTTCAAAAGAAGGCAATTTCCAATTCGTTTGGCTTTTTGTATAACGATCAATAAAGCTCAAGGCCAGATATTAGATGAAATAGGCAATTATTTACTAGAACCTATGTATATATTCAGTCATGGACAGCTTTATGTCCCACTATCCCGAGCAAAGTCTTGAAAAACTTGACGCTTGAAAAAGAACCAAAGAGCAGGCACACAAAAAATTTCATATGGAAAAATGTTCTACAGGTTTGTGCGAAGCAAATTGAAAGAATCATACATAGACAATATCGCTGACTGAGAAGAAACTGCCTTCTGAAAGATGCACTGGAAGGAATGGTGAACAGGAGAAGAGTTCTGGGCAAAAGAAGGTACCGGTATCAGATGTTAGACGAAATTAAGATATATGGCTCATATGCGGAGACAAAGAGGAAGGCAGAAAATAGGACAGACTGGAAAATGCTGGGTTTACAGTGAAAGACCTGCCCTTGGGCAGAACACTATGAATGAATGAATGCACCCTGGAAGAAGAGTAAATAAATTTCTGTCATGGGATCGTTATATGGGTTTTGAAGTATCTACAAAAGTTTAAATTAAAAAATTGAAATAAACCAAATAATACAAAGTAGAGTCTGGTACAGCACTTGTAAAAAAAGCTGACAAACGGGTACCACACTCTAACAAGCTGACACAGAAGTCCTGCACGATGACAAGCTGACAAACCTTAGGAAATGATGATGTCAGTTTTGACACTTGGGAACCCTGAAATTAATCGCGTAAGGAACAGGATGGCAAAATATAATAAACTATCCTGGGCGGTAGAATGTGTAAATATGGCCCTGTATGTTACATCCTTTTTCCAGGGAGGTCTTCTGTTATGACGACAATTTTACAAAACGTGAATTGGTTAGGAAGAATGAATAACTTAGCATAGTCAAGAGAAAATATAAAAAAGAAATCTTTATTGTAAGTTGTTTATCTTTTTGGTACACTGATACAGATTCTTGCAGCCAACCATGTTCTCATGTAGAAATATATATTTTCCGTATTCTGACAAACAGTCCTGCAGTCAAATACATTCTCAAGTAGAAGCATCATGTCGGAATATCTTGTAAAAAAAGTTAGGATAAACTAGAGTAGTTATGTTCAATTAGAAATTATGGGGGCAATAGCTGGTCAAATGTGTATTTGTGAAAGATGTTGTTAGAGTACTTCTTACAGATCTCTCCTATCTTCTTTTCCAGAAGAGGCTTCACTTCCATTACGACAGTATCCCAGTTCTCATTCAGAAAAGCGTTCATAGCTTCACCTGCAACAAACATTGAGGCCAATACAGATTGCTGTAATTGGAATTTTACCTGCTTCTTGGTCTGCTTTTTTCTATCTTGAAAAAATTTTTAAGTACTCCTCTCTTATGTATAATACGTATAGATTATAGCAATAATAATAATAATAATAATAATAATAATAATAATAATAATAATAATAATAATAATAATAATTATTATTATTATTATTATTATCCTCCTTCAGATTCTAAATATCTAAGCTAAGGTCTTCTCAGTGGTCTTTTCCTTAACCCTTAAGCAGTCGCGCCTAACCACCCCCACCAACTTAAACCATTATTATCTCGAGTATGCGAATTCCGATTTCAAAAATGTTTACGGTTGTTGTTGCCTTACCAATTCCAATAACGTTATTGAAAGTTTCAGAAATACAGACTTGCTAAATATGAAGTTGCGAGCTCCGTAGTATCTGACTGGGGTGTTCACAACACCTCGCGTGATGACTTAAGGGTTAAAGGAGTTTCTGCATCTATTACTAATAATACAGTTATAATTATTGTTATTATTATTGTTATCATCATTATCATCATCAATTTCTAAAATTTTTAGGTCTTTCTTCAGATTGTCCAAATATCAAAGCTAAGATCTTCGCAATGGTCTTTTACCTAAATACGTTTCTGTGGACACCTTTTTTACTCTTCTTAACAACAACAACAACAACGACGACAACAACAACAACAACGACGACAACAACAACAACATAGAATCATAACATTACATTACGATATTTTTTTCCCAGTGGTATACGGCTAACAAGTGATTTAATTGCCAAAAAATTAAAATTCAGGGAGGTAAAGGTAAGTCTATTAGCAGCTAAGAATATACGAGCCGATATAGTAAAAAAAAAATTTTTTTAATATAAATTTGAAAGAGAGTTGTGATGTTTTAGAAAATGGATAGGCCTATGCACCATTGAAATGTAAAAGGAATTTTCATATGAGACAGAATTTAAACTAAGAAAACTTTAAAAACAATTTAACAATGTTATATTTTGTCACGTGTAGATATCAGTTCACAGATGTTCAAAACGGCTCAAATTTACTGCCAATTAGTGCTTTAATCTGCTTAACCTGACTTGGAAATTGTTTAATGTTTTCATCAAAACTGTTCGGTTGATCTGTTATATGAGTTATATCTCATGCCAAATTCCTCGTTTTAATTCTTCTAGATCTCATTGTCTGTCCTAGTGAACTCTCCACTTCACATAGCCCCACAAGGAAAAAATCTAATGAGATGAGATCAGATGATTTTTCTGATTATTTAATTCATGGCATCCTTATTCTCCACAGTGACAACATGTTGAAAATATTGCTTTTTCACCCCTATAATTATGTACAGTATTATATTTAGATATTTTTATAGAATTTTAAATACGAAAATCAAAAGCAGTGTTCCATATTTTTTACTCACTATACAGTACCGGTATGAGTATAAAAACAATGAACCACCATAAATAATACATAGAAAGTAAGGTTAAAAAATAAAATTAAAAGTCATACCTACATAAAATCTTGAATGCACTCATGAAGTAAATACAAATTTTAATCAAAATATAGATCCTCTGTCATCAGTACATAACACCGACTGTCTATATGCAGAAACGCACAACAGTTATGTAAACTTTGAAAAACTGTAATCTTACAAGTAAAAACTATTCAGTAAGCTGGAATAATAATATTGACTACTTCTGTCAATGAAGTTCACGTTCACGATTTGCATTTCGTTTCACTTACCCAACTCCCTGTCGCCATTGAACAGGTTGTCCAGGTAAACTGTCGCATGTCCGATAGAGAACTTTAAGTCGAAATCCTTGACACTGAAGTGGATTTGTCCATTCCGTTTAATATGTTCTCCTTGTATGGTGATGGTGGCTTCAATTCCGGCTAAAAAGAATAGTGAAAGGTGTTACTGATGTATCAAGGTATTAACATGTTGTATGAACATTTAAGGCTCATATTGAAGGCGTGGAAAATTTGAAGCAGAGGAATATTTTTAATAATAAGGAATCCAAATACTTGTAAATTATGTAATAATATTAGCAGGAATATCCAGTCAAATGATAATGTGTGACAGTTAGTCTTAAAATCGCAAACAGTTCGTATAAAATGATTAATCACAATATTAAAGGTAGGTTGTTCTGTTTGCGACATGCCAACCTCACATCACAGGACTGACAGAACAGATACACTTAAACTTCGTTACAGTTACCATGGTTAGTACGACACGTGGGCTACAGTGACGGTTATTAAGAAGTGGGTTTTTATCTCTATTAAACAATATATAATTTATTGCTTTTATAACGATATATTTTTTTAGAGAGACTTTTAGTAATAGCGTAAATTGTGTAAAAATTAATATCCTACGTAACTATATTAAACAGATATTGTATTTGAGAGGAATTCGCAGGTAGCTTGTAACATTCTAAAATTATTTTTCAGAACGAAAAGTTATATCTGTTCATATCAAATTTCTGCACATTTAAAGCATAAAACTGAAATTATTTCAAGCATTTATTAACATAATACCCTGCTCGCTTAAATTGACTGACTGTATTGGGAATTAATTCAATGGCTTTCCCAAAACATGCTATGAAATGTTTCATATAAAATAATTTTTATATTGAAAAGGAAGAAAAAACAAGCAAAATTAAATTAAACTTTTTTGTTTGAAATATCTCAAAGAATAACTCCTATAAAATAATGACATTATATATAAAATAATGATATATATATATATATATATATATGCAGGTGATATCGACTTTGTTTGTAGAAAAAATTGCAACATCGCAGTCAATTTTGAGTAGCACTTGCACTCCTTCCCCATAGCAGTGAAGGGAAGAGATGTATGCATGCCCCACTCTACAAAACGCTCCACGACCTGCAGTACTTAGGTCTAAACGTGAAGCACATCTATACATTTCGATAACAGCATTCGCAAACGTCCATTACTTAGAGCGATTTATTATATAAATAAAGTATTAAAATACTCTTAAACCATAAAGCATCACAGAAATATTATGCAAAATATTTGTTGGAACTGAGAACTGTGATTGAAGACATTTATAAAATGTGTATTTCTAAATGTGCTTAAATGATAATGGAATAAAAAATTGTCATGCAAAATAATTATTTCTAAGATATCTAAGTGCAAAGGAACTGAATGATAGAGGACTTTATACTAGGCTAAGGATTCCTGTATTATACAGAGTGAGTGATTAAGGAAGTTTAGTAAATATTTTAGGAGCTGATAGTATGGACTACTTTGAGTTAAAAAAAAAATCATATAAACATGTGTCCAGTTTTCAGTGAGTATAGAGATACAGCAGTTGGAAAGTTACGCATAACAAACGTTACAAGTGGCAAGGCTAATATTTGAGCTATAAAGGTGGGCTTTCTCTTTGTAAGTTTTATTGAAACTAAGATTTATGAGTGTTTTTGTTATATTGGCGACATATTTACATGGTACCTAACATTCGTATATACATTTTTAGCTCTTGGCTTAATTGAGATTTAAAGTAAATGTAGTTTTTCGAAATAAGATTTCCAAATTATCTTTGCCAACTCTACTTACTGTAATTTCCCTCGCTGTTGCCATTTCCTTTAATAGGCATCATAAGGATGCGACCATCCATGTTGTACTGGCTCGACATACGCAGGAGGGGAAACCTCATCTTCATCCGCACGCGTTTCTTGTCAATATCAATCCTACAAGAAGACCGAAGCATTTTCATACTTCTCTAAAAGTGAAAATTCGGGATATTGATTTTCTGTTTTAATTCTTGAACAATGGATATGAAACTTTTTTGAGTTTTCAATCTACATAGAGGACTGTATGAATACCAATTGTTTCCTGGTAATCTGATAAGTTTTTCATATTGAATCAGTGCTTTTTCTTCTATTGTCATTTTGATGCTGTTAATATTAGTGAGGAATCTCATAGAATCTATTGGAGTTGTTTTGATTCCACCAGTAATAAGTCTGAGAGCTTGGTTTTGAACATATTCTATTTCGTTTATGAAAGGTGAAGTAATTGTCGTTTTGGCAACAGACCATGATTGTTTGGCCAAACACTTGCATAGAATTGGAATATATCAGTCCCCTAACTGCCCATTGTGCAACTCAAACCGAGAAATGGATTCGGAACACCTCAAAATCTGTGTTTCAGTGGCTGGCCATGATAATATCTTTGAAAAATATTGGAGTGCAAGAAGTCAAATGACTTTATTGTCAAATGCCTGGGATTAGAAAACAACAACAACAACAACTTCACTAAAAGTTAACTTTAGCAAAATAGCTAAAAATCTTCAGAAACATAAAAAAAAGATAGTAACAGTCGAGAACACAATTTTTTTTTAAATATATATTTTTAAGTTTTGTAAGATCAGTATTCTTGAGTTCAAATTGAGACACTAGATGCAATTGTAGCGTTAATGTAAAAAAGAAATAGCTTTTGAGAAAAATATTATAGAAATTTTTAAATTGTTCGAAATTAAATCTTTACATTTGGTAATAATTTTACATAAGCGATTAGCGATTACATATTAATAAAATTAGAGATTTTATCATGTATAACATTTAAGAACAGCTATCTATACAATAACAGCGTTAGCAGATTATAACTTATTGCACCCAGGTCCTCAATTATAATTTATTTTATTAAATGATTACCTATTGAATATCAAATTATTATTGTATTTAGCTCGTAAGGTCGGGACAGATCAAATAATCCATTGCAAGAGTGGTGGTGGTGATGATGATGATGATGATGATGATGATGATTATTATGATTATTATTATTATTATTATTATTATTATTATTATTATTATTATTATTGTTCTCATGGTTGGCGAGTTGCCTTATTGATCTATGCTGTCACACAAGGAATCTTCCAATGATCTTCTTTATAGGCTCTCAACATCATTCTCATAAGCACTATTTGTTTGAAGTAACGATTGTTCGAGCCGCGTCTATGAGTCAACACGAGCACCTTTCAGCGTCGGATTCACGATGCTGTTACAGGAAGGCTTGAGCTTTTGAGCCCCTGGGGTTTATCAGTTTACTCGTCTCCTGATGAAACCTGGCTCTAACAGGGGGCTGAGTAAGGATGGCCCATCAATCAGCATTGAATTCACACATCCATCCCAGGCCACTGTCGGACATCACGATCTTGTAGGCGGAAAGCATTGAGTCGCTCCGCAGTTAAGCAATTGTCGTTTTTGCTGACACAAAAACTTATCTTAATTTTAGGTATAATTTCTAAATGCTGTCCCACTGCAAAGATAAATGTGTAACGTTGTTTAAAAATGTTGGTAGCAACACAGAGACGTTCTTGTTCTGTGATGTTGGTATGTTGTGTTGACTTACAAATAGACTATCTCGAAATGGTGAACCCGCTGAACGAAGTTTTGCCACCAATCTATAAATAAAAGACCTACAGATGTCGAGGAATTCTTTGGGAATATTCTACGACAGTATCTTTGACATTTCCAATTTTTACGTTTGACAAAAGTATCGTAGCCTATGATAAGTCGTACCATAGTGGTTGTACCAGAAGATGTGGCTGGAATGATTTTATATAATACAGATTAAATCTTTATAGTTAAGAGTTATAAACAGGCTAAAGGTACCACCAATATCATTCCAACTTATCATGTCATACATTCAGGAATGACCAGCACTGATTCAGTAGATAAAGGGAAAGAACTTATTAAAACTGTATCCATGTTAATTTTTAGATTTGCCTGAGAAGTATAAGTGCATCATAAGAATGTAAGTTTTAATTTTAATGCTCATCTTTCACAAGTTTGATTTTTTGTTTATTCATACTCAGTTTAATTGAATACATATTATCACAACGGAATCGCTAATGTCTACTGGTCGCTAAAAAAGTTGAGAAAATATTTCTTTTGAAAGTAATCAATAAACTAATCAAAACAATATTACAGTCCAAAGCAAAGTTACCTAGGTGCTGCATATGTTTTAAGTATAACTAATATTCCATAACAAAACTTATCGCATTACCTATGCTTTTAAGGTGATATTGGTGAGCAACTTATTTTTTTGGGATATCACTTTCTTTCTTTATGAATGATGTGTTTCATCCATTTAGTACAGTATAGTAATTTAATATTCCGATGATAGGAAGTTAACTTTTTATTATGTTATTAACATTTAAAACACAACTGCAATATTAAGAAATTGGTATTATAGTCGCGTCGCTGTTATTTCCGGCGTGACTCCTCCTCTTTGCTTACGCCTTAGGAAGTGAAGGCTGTATAAAGTCTAGATAGGTAGTATCGTTCGCCATTTTTGTTCATTCGTTGCCGAGCTACCAGACGAGGAATCTATTTCCCGCACCGTTAAACATTATCATGTCGTAGCTCCTACGATAATAAATCAAACGCACTGTAATTGAGCAAATAATTGAGCGGCAAATAACGTCCTCGTGTGCTCTCTGTGAATGCCAATGAAAGAACAAAAATGGCGGGCGATTATATTAAGTATTTATAGAGCCTTAGGAAATGCATAACGTGATCACAAGACGCACACGTTTAAATGTAGCCGACCTGCAACGTGATTGGCTACCGGAAATAAGAGCGACGGGACTTTAGCACTTTTGTTTTACAGACAATATAGATAATATCAAACAGAAAGAAGCCATATAAAAATAACGACGTTCCGCCTGAAGTTTGTGCACCACTGTTTTTCTTAATCCAACAGGCTGCTTATTCATATACACAACCCTTCCTCTTTCCATACTTAGCGCTTGATGCCCGCTCACGACGTCAAGATCAGAAAAATGCGCTTGCTTTGACATTACTGTACTAGACTGTGGCATAATCCTGAAAAACTTAGCGTACACGTCTCAGGAATTACATTTCTACGTTTTTCGCAATTCTCTTACGTATATATTTCTAGTCCTTGTTCAGTTCTAAGATCTGTGTATTAGGACAGTGACAAATTATTGCTTTATCAAATTTAAACATTGTATCTTTACTAATTTTATTTTTAAGGATGTTTTTAAAGAATGAAAACCACTGCATTCTGTAAAACTGGAAAAAAATCTACACAAGTATGTTTAAGAAAGCTAAAACGTTTAAATTATAAAATAGTGGTATGCACTGATAAATCATCATTCTGGTATATTGGTACATAATATGGGAGCATAACATCTCTTAAGGCTTAGAATTCTCTTCATCTGAGGAAGAACAACACTTGCTCATAAGAAGGTTGTACCGTACTTAATATCTGCTCTCACACAGATTAAGTTACTTTTCAGTTGACATATTACTGGTTAATCTGGCTAATGTAATATCAAAACTCGATTAAATTTGATACTGTTAGTACTGTAGTCAACAGTAAATAATGCGAGATGCTTTCTTTCGAAAAAATAAATAAATTTCTGTCATAGTGGTCTTCGTTGCAAACTTCAAGCAGGAATAGCATATAGATGTCGTCAAAGCGTAGAGTAATACATTGTGCGATTTTCTAAGAATTGCTATCATTAGGTGCTTTCGTAGAAAGAACATGATATTGCTGTATGCAGCATAGCCCTATCAACTTGGGAAAGAACTGTTGTCATGAGCACTGACGAAAAATTTGCACCATCGATTGATTATCGAATATTGTCCACTGCTGTAGAGTAATGACTAGCATGTCAGACCCGTGAAACCAATTGAAGATTTTCTGGGAAACTTTCGGCGTTGGAATCCGAATTCATTTCGCCAACATTTATTCACACACACACATCATCATCATCATCATCATCATCATCATCATCATCATCATCATCATCATCATAGCCCGAGTTAAGTTGCGTGTACAATATGACTCAGGCTGTGGTAAAAGGAAAAAAAAAAAAAAAAACTATCGAAAATTAGCTTCATTCGAAAGCTATCGGAACGAAATTTGAAAATGACAATCTTACATTCCGATTTTGTATTCGGTAAAGCATGGATGTTGGTGGGATATGTAAATGATTCGAGTTTATTTATATAGAATTTTCTCTGCATATTTTCATATAGGCCTAACCTACGTTTATGTGGATTTTTAATTTTTCAAATTCCTTAAATGTCTATATAAGTGGTAAGTGCAGTTTTGAATTTATATTTTCTCGGGTTCTTAAATGTTCACATACAGTGAATTTTCAAGGGGGCGGAAAGAAACTCGTAAAATGCAGGAGACGAAGTCTATAGTAACGGGTTCGGCAGTATTGCAAATCGATTCTTAAAGAGCCACTATTAAACAGTGCAGAAATCGCTAAATTGCTATATTGTCAATGTAAAGTGAAATTATTTTCCCGCTGTGAATGATAAAAAAAACCGCTAAATCCCTATGTCAGCAATACAAATTTCACCCGCTAAACTAACACAGAAAAACGCCAGATCTAGCGGGAAAACCACTGAAATGGCAACACTGGTCTTCGGCGTTGCTCGGAAAGATTGGCTTGACAGGAATGCAGCACTCACTGATTGCGTGTGTTTATTGTGTTAAACTATGCAAGAACAGAGTCGTATGTGGAGTGTCAGCTTGTTTTTTATACAGAAATTTCTCGGCGTACATGTTCCCAATAAATTGACGGTATGCAAATTACTAGAAAAATTGAGAGAGTGTGGATCTGTGTTAACATTAAGAAAACTATAAAACCAAGCGTTCTAATCGAGGAAAAAATAGGCGAGATAGAATCAGCCTTAGAAAGAGGTCCGAGAAAATCGTTACCTCGTTTAGTATTTCAGTGATTGTGATTTCAACAATTTCAGCAGCCGAAATTCGTCAGGTTTTTAATAACGTGTTCAAAAGGTGTCAGGCTTCTCTAGCAGCAGAGGGATGTCATTTTGAGCACCTTTTGTAAATAAAGGTAAGCTTAATCTAGTCACATTAGTTCTTAGTTTATGCACAACTCAGGGGAGACAAGCTGGGCCGTGACGCAATTACAGTGCTAGGCGTATGCGGTAGATGTGCCGTGGGAGATGTGGGCAGGCGATTGCGTCGTACGTGATAAACCTTGTATTTACTGTCCAGTCAGCTGATGCTACAACCAATTGAGAAACTAAATTAAATTTGTCGTTTGTTTCTTACAGAACTATTCTTCCATGCGCGAGCAGTATAAGCTACCGTCCAAATGAAACCATCCCTACTCTAAGTAGGCCTAATGTTCACTTTCAGAGAACAATAAGATGTAGGCCCTAACTATAGATTTAAGAAAGTGTAAAATTGCTAAACTATGTATTAAAATCCTAAGAATTTAAAACTATGATGCTGGTTTAAAAGTATATTTTTTCAGTTTCTATTTCTATCATTTAACTGACATAATCAAGCATTTTCTCATGAGGCATATAAGATTATAAAAATAATTGCTGAAAGGATGGGAAGAGAAATCGTTAAGCCGTGTTTGTCCGTCACAGATTCATCTAACCTCTACAGTCTACACCAGCGTTGTTAGACAGAGACTAAACGGAGCGGAGGGCTCCACTAGACTCGTTGAGTGCTCCGGTGTTTCCACAGACATAAGCAAGTTCACGCTCCGACTCTAGCTCCACAACCGGTTTTGGAGCTTACAAATCTGACACTACTGGTCTACACGTTTGAAAACGTGTACGCTAAGTTTTTCAGGATTATGCCAAAGTCTAGTACAGTAATGTCAAAGCAAGCGCATTTTTCTGATCTTGACGTCGTGAGCGGGCATCAAGCGCTAAGTGTGGAAAGAGGAAGGGTTGTGTATATGAATAAGCAGCCTGTTGGATTAAGAAAAACAGTGGTGCACAAACTTCAGGCGGAACGTGAAATTTTATGTCGTTATTTTATATGGCTTCTTTCTGTTTGATATTATCTATATTGTCTGTAAAACAAAAGTGCTAAAGTCCCGTCGCTCTTATTTCCGGTAGCCAATCACGTTGCAGGTCGGCTACATTTAAACGTGTGCGTCTTGTGATCACGTTATGCATTTCCTAAGGCTCTATAAATACTTAATATAATCGTCCGCCATTTTTGTTCTTTCATTGGCATTCGCAGAGAGCACACGAGGACGTTATTTGCCGCTCAATTATTTGCTCAATTACAGTGCGTTTGATTTATTATCGTAGGAACTACGACATGATAATGTTTAACGGTGCGGGAAATAGATTCCTCGTCTGGTAGCTCGGCAACGAATGAGCAAAAATGGCGAACGATACTACCTACCTAGACTTTATAGAGCCTTCACTTCCTAAGGCGTAAGCAAAGGAGGAGTCACGCCGGAAATAATAGTGACGCGACTATAATACCAATTTCTTAATATTGCAGTTGTGTTTTAAATGTTAATAACATAATAAAAAGTTAAGAAGGAATATTCATATAAATTCCATAGTAGTACAACTATACTGTACTAAATGGATGAAACACATCATTCATAAAGAAAGAAAGTGATATCCCAAAAAAAGAGATTGAGTATGACATGATAAGTTGGAATGATATTGGTGGTACCTTTAGCCTTATAAAAGTAATCAGTAAACTAATCAAAACAATATTACAGTCCAAAGCAAAGTTACCTAGGTGCTGTATATGTTTTAAGTGTAACTAATATTCCATAACAAAACTTATCGCATTACCTATGCTTTTAAGGTGATATTGGTGAACAAATTCCTATCATCGGAAAATTAAATTATTTTCTCGAAATGTGCTGAAGCTATAGAGCTGACATTTTTACAACACATGGGCACGTATCTTTTGCTTATGATGTAACAGCAGTTGCTTTCTTAATTCGTTTCCTTATAAACAATTTCCATGCGAATATTTTCAAAATTTTCAATACGCTATCTTCAGTAATATGTATTTACGGTATATTAGATGTACGAAAACATTCTGTAAGGCTAATAAATAAATAGGCCTATATCTGAAAATTTGACTTTTCTATAAAAAAAAGTTGAGAAAATATTTCTCTTTTGAATAAAAAAAAAAATCAAACTTGTGAAAAATGAGCATTAAAATTAAAACTTACATTCTTATGATGCACTTAACTTATACTTCTCAGGAAAATCTAAAAATTAACATGGATACAGTTTTAATAAGTTCCTTCCCTTTATCTACTGAATCAGTGCTGGTCATTCCTGAATGTAGCTCGACCAAGCGGCATATACTATCTCTTTCGTCTGTCTCTTTCCTTTCCGCTGTAAAGCGCTCAGGCTCTCCTGGGCTCTAAAGCGCGCGCTGGCTCCTATGGGCATCAATTGACATGACTGGACTCTAGTATATACTGTACAGTCACGAAGCTTGAGTTGTTGAGGGTGCTAGGAACAATAGACTGTGCCGGTACTATTTCGCATTGTCTGTATTGAGGCTTGAGGCGATAGTAACGATCCTAGTGGTTAGCAACTATCTATGGATGCATATTTCCTACGTATTGAGCTTCGTCACTGTATATACTAGACTGTGATTATACTAGGCCTATAACTTGGTTCAATATTCCAGCAATAAATAAATTATGACAGATACACAAATTTACATCACAGTTAGAGCCTTACTATTGTGGTTGAAGGTTATTGGAACGAAAGGAGATTATTTTGCATTACCTGATGTTACGAAGCTGGAATTTAGTAGATCCGTATACTTTAATGTTCTTGTAGGTAGACTTGAGGCTGACTGCTCCCTTTCCCTGATCGAGAACCATCTCCTTCAGTTCAAGAGGCTCGCAGGAAGGAATATCAAGCTCTGGGATGCCTTGCCAAATAGAAACATAACATTGTAAATTTACAGCAGAAGTGATATAGTAGGCCTTGCAATATTAGGTTATATCTGTTGTAAATTTTCTTTTGCAGTGTAATTGATCTTGAAATACGTAGGCTATACTTCTTTAAAAATGTGCTGTCTTCACTGTACCTTTAACAAGGTGTGGTCTCAGTTCCTCTAAAGCGTCTTGGACACATTCGTTTAACTTCGGATCGGAACGATGACACACTTTCAGGAAAGATGCTGCAAATATAATGCGTATTAAAGTAACGAACAGTTTCTAATGTAATTATTGAGGAAGCTATAATTTTATTGTCGTGTTCTGTTGTCAGTGGAAAGAATGATACAGCATTTGAAAAAGGATACATAAGTAATTGATTAACTAGCGGACTTACTCGTGTTAATTATGTAAGTCTGTGCGACTTACAGCTGTTTCGGTGCTTCATCACACCATCCTCAGAGCCTACTAGATCTCGGCGTCATCTCGAACTTCGCTGCCTGTTGTGTGAGTGCGTTTGATTGTTGAAAAGTGTTGAAAAGTGGAGGCAAATAGTGTGTGTGTACTGAAATTGATCTGTGTGTTGAGAATTTGATCAGGGTGTGTTTTTAGTGTGTTTGTATATTTCATATTGTTCTAATGTGTTGAGTTTTTGGTTCTTGGGTTATATGTGTAGGATTTTCATGTCCGCATTTATGTTATTGTATGTGTGGCTAGCATTGGTTATGTGATCGGCGTATGTAGATGTATTGTGTCCTCTGGTTATTGCTTTAATGTGTTCTTTGTAGCGTGTTTGGAATGATCTGCCTGTCTGTCCAATATAGAACTTGTCGCAACTATTAGGCAACATGTGAGTTTGTATACACCTGTGTGGTAGTATTTATTTGTTTGTGTTTTTTGTGTGTTGAGATGTCTTTGTAGTGTGTTTTCTGTTCTGTATGTTATGTTGTATTTCTGCTTTCTGAATGAAGATGCGGTCTTATGTGTGGTTTTGTTTTCATATGTTAGTGTGATGTATTTATTGTGTTCTTGTGTTTGTGTTGTGTTTTGCGTGTTTTTGTGTTGTGCACCGAAACAGCTGTAAGCCGCACAGACTTACATAATTAACACGAGTAAGTCCGCTAGTTAATCAATTACTTATATTCAAGTATTAAAAGTAGTGTACGCAAGATTCAAAATGGATACATAAGATTGAGCATTTTAAATGTGCTAACAACTGGAAAATTAAAATGGGTACCTAACTTCTTTCTTCTTTGACTAAACTAGAAACTAAATTATAAATTAAACTGAAGTGAACTATAAAGTAAACTAAATTAGGCCTATGAACTAAACCATAAACAGAATAATCTATAAGATGAGCGAACCTCTGAACTAACATTAACTATAAATTAAACAAAACAGTAAACAAAATTAAACTATGGACTAAACCAAACCATAAACTGGAATAAACCGTAATCTAAACTAAACGATATACAAACTTGAACTTTAAGCTGAACTATACTTTGGAAACTAAGATAAACAAAATTAAGCTATAAACTAGACTATAAACATAAGTAAACTATAAAGTAACAAAACTGTAAATAAAATTGAATTATAAATTAAACTAACCTAAACTAAAATTAAATTAAAGTATAAATTAAACTACAAACGAAACTAAACTATAAACTAAATTTAACTAAAACAATCTAATTAAATTATATACTAAATTAATTAGATTGTGTTAAGTTAGTTTATTTTCGGATTGGTGGGTGACATTTCCATGGTTACTTGCATTGACGTTTTACTTTACCAGTTACTAAAACAGCCGTAGATAACAAAATATTTGAAGAATTTTCAGGGAAAGGACTTGGTTTTCATCCCGGATAGTTACTTCGAAATTTCTGAGTGACGATTGTGGAACAGATATTCTCAGAACCTGGTATTTTCATTTCACCATTGCTCCGTATCATCTCATCATATCTGAATAGTCACCGTATTAGAAAGGACGTTTGGAAAATATTTGTATTTTCTATTTCTTAAAACTATTTCAGAAGAGTGAAGATACTCTCGTAGTAACAATGCAATTAAGAAAAGCAAACGTCGTATCAGCAGGCAGGTCAAGGATAATTATTATTGAGTTTTTGACCTATGAATATGTCCACTTCCGTTCTTGCAGCGAAATATGATGTAATGGATAAGTTAATGATAAATTCCGAGGCAGTAGAATCTGTGTATAATATATTATGTTTGAGGACAGTTGGAAGTATTTTAAAAGAGTCGTCTACTATATGCGAACTTGTGTAATTATATCCATGACATTTCTGCGTGAAATAAATTGCACTTACCTTCTATGCAGCATAATATAAATAACTGTAAACGACAATAACGACACCGAGCCCACTTTTTAACTAACGCTTGACCTTCCTATAAGCTATTAACTACTGAAGGTGTGAAGATATTTGTGACTCAATTATCCTGAAGGCAAGTTCCAACGTTTTATGTTACTATATGGTTCTGCATTTTCTTTCGCAAACTTAAATCTAAGTAATTACTGTAGTATTTGTTACCTCAATACCCCACTGCTACTACTAAAAACTACTAAAAATAATAATAATAATAATAATAATAATAATAAATCTTAAATGATTAAGTCACTTATCCTCTTCTCCTCTGCTTCATTCTTTTGTAAGGATTTTGAACAGTGAACTTCTGCAAGTATTGAGAACATTCACTCATTTCGTCAACATAGCACGGAGTCATAGTTACAGGACAAAGCAAGACAAGTTCAAGAAAGAAAATCATCTACAATTACTCTACAAGAAGAAATCAAATATCTTTCCTTTCCTATTAGGAGTCGAACATAATTCCGTTGAATTTGTACGAGTAGTCACAGTGTGGAAGGATAAGGCTCATCATCATCATCATCATCATCATCATCATCATCATCATCATCATCATCATCATCATCAGCCATAGACGTTATAGTCCCAGAACTGTTACGGTCCACAAAAGGTTTCAGCCAAAAATATCTTTTTGTAGACTTGCTAGCATATTAGGAATTTCCCTCCAACCAATTGCTAGCAAGGAAGAGGTAAGTCCAGTGGTGGGGCTACCACCTCATAGTTTCTGAACAAGCTAGTGTATATTGCATTTCCTCATTATAAGGTGGAATGGTTATACCGCCACGACTCGGTCCCCAGAGTCTCGTTCGTTGTCACGGGAAGGTGAGGTTGGATTTGAGTAGGAGAGGTTATGGGATGCACTTCACTATCCTTACAACCCAATACAACAATCATTGTTTAAATAAACAAATTATGACAATATATTTTCCTAGCACAGTCGAGTATATACAGTGACGAAGCTCTATACGTAGTAAATATGCATCCATGGATAGTTGCTAACCATTAGATCGCTAATATCGCCTCATTACATACAATGCGAAATAGTACCGGCACAACTCAAGCTTCGTTACTGTGTATATTAGACTGTGCTATTAGTTTGAAAAACAAGTTATAAAATAGGTTATTGTTTGAATGCTGAAACACGTCACAAATATACTCACGTAATTCCCCGGCTATGGAAATCGCGATGCATCCTAGCAGGATACTTGCAATGATCACAGAGCTCTTCATCGTGGGATATCTTCTTGCTTAATGCGTGGACTGCAATCGCGGCCTGCTCTATTTATTCTGTCCCGTCAGCACATCGGGTGTGATGACACACGATTCCTCGAAGCTAACAATGTACTATGTGCAAATAACAGTTGCACTGTAATAAATTCTTATTCTTAAAATATACTGGAATATTACGAATTGCGTATTCTATTTTCTTAGCAGTGGGAGAATAATAATTAACACAGCTTCATATTTCTCACTTACGTTCTTTTTTACACTTCGAATATTAGACACATTTCACAGATCCCTCCAGGCCTTCCTGAGTTATTCTCTTTTTCCTATTTCCTTCAGTGATAAATGTATACCGCTGCAGTGTAACAAACGAAATGTTAAAATGTTTTTAAAAATGGACCGACAAACATGAATATTAATTTTGTTAATGTCTTTAGAAAATTTAAGAGAAAGGAGAATGGTTTTGGTTAACTTAAATGAAGTTCCCCTGGCGCCAAAAAGAAGTCCTTTCATTTTGTATCTCTCACTGAAGTGAGGAATACATGGATTGTAAATGGACTTCTTTTCATCGTTAACGTTATTGGCTTGTTGATCATCCTTCTCAAAACGGACAGTGGAATCAAGAATGAGGCTTCTTTGATTCCGGCGATCGATGGCTATAATGTCTGCTCTTCTCGTTGACCCATTCTCAGCCAAGCAGTGCACTTCTTCGTAAACCTCCCACTTTGCCTTCCGAAGAGTGGTTGCAATGGAGCTTCTCACTTTATGGTGGCGATTGTTCCTCAGTAGTTCTCCTTTAGGGAAATAACCCAAAATATGCCCAAGGGTTCCTACTTCGCTGCATCCTGGATGACGACAGTTTTGATCTTGGAAGGAACGACCTGGCACAGATCGTACTGCTGCGATGTTTGTGGAAATCTTTGTGGCATTGGTCCGCTCTGAGAATATATCCCTCTTCTATTACTAATCCAAGAGTTGTTTTTTGGATCTTCAATGTAAGTCACCACTCCTTTACCTTTTTGTGGAATACGACACCAATTATTAAACGACCTCCGCCGTAACTCAGATTTTATACTTCGTCCTGTCATCGAATGTGCTTCTGTGTTGTTGGGAATGTTTAATTGTGAAAGAGCTTCTTGTTTTTCAGTTTTAAAATTCCTACAGAACTGGAGATGTTCGTCATTTACTTTTAGAAAACTTCTGACAATGTTATAGTGTTGGAGATGTACTTCCCATTCAGCATTAAATAAACCAAGGCCACGAAGATTCTTCGGAGCATATAGCATGTCATTCGGACAATCGTGCGGTAAACCCACAATTTCCTTAGCACCTGCCCGGACAATTTTATCAATATCGTGTAAGAAAGATTTTGGAATCTTATTCATTGCTGTACATTGGAGCGAATAAATGATCTTAGGCCATATATACTGATTCATAATATTCAGTTTTTGATCAGGTTTCAGTAAATTAGTGGTGATTAACTTGTCAATATCTTTACCAAAAGTTCGAATAATAATTGGTTGATCAAATACAATTTCTGCAGAAAATGTAATTCCCAAATATTTGACAATTTCACCCGGTCCAATAGAATTAATTGTATTTCCACAATTCAAAGTACAGTGTCTTGGCTGAGATTACCATTTTTAATGTTAATGAGACTACATTTTTGGGAGTTAATATTCAAACATTTAAATACATTTATTTTAACAATATTTCCTTTCTCGTTGTCGTTTCCTTTCCAGGTTTATTGCGAACTAGCCTTTAATAGATCTTGTGAGGTAGTCAAAGTCATTCACTTATTACTCCAATTAGAGCCTATATTGTTCTGACAAGCTGAAATCTTTCATGTACAAAAAATGAGTTATAACAATGTATTCTTAAAGGAAGCTAAATAAAAGATTTACATCTCTCAAATTTAATTTCATTACATTGCACATTCATCGAAAGAAAAAAAAATGTACTTGAAATAATTCTATGTGTATGTTATTAATGTGGAGATCGACTATTAATCTAAACCTGTTATCATGAACAGTACGTTAAAGTTGGTCATATGCCATTTTAGCTCTAACATTTTGCTTGATGTGATGCTGTCATTATTTGGCCTTATTACCACAAATGTGGCTATAAACACGTAATCCAATTACTATTTCGATCCAAGTGTTTAAGTAACCATCTGCCAAATTGATTAATACTTAGTAATCGTTTTATCTTTGATATTATTCACTGATTCAGCCTCCACATTTCACTGTTTATAACGTCAGAGTGACTAATATATATATAATAAACAAATACGCCAGGTGCAGTCATCTCAGCGCAATACGTTTCCGCACGAATTTATAAAGTTCTGTTTAGTTTTAGGTAAAATTTCTTTTATTCTATTTCAAGTCAGCAAATTTTCATTATGATCATTGAGCCACAGTAAATCATGTAAACCATTTAATAACCCTTTCACGCAGGTCTATACAGAGTGTAAGTGAAATAACCCTGGAGATTTACAGAGCAAATAGCTCATGTTGTATGTAACAAAAAAGTGTAATACCATATATGGAAAGTGAATAGTGTTTTTCAGAATTTTTTTTTCCAAAATGTTTAACACTCTCTTATTCGTTAACTATTGCTAGTAGGATCCATGATTTTTGCCCATATCGATAGAAAATCTAGTAAGGAATCATTTATTCCTCTAGCGCATTGTCAGTGGACGGTTTTCGTGTAAATTTAATTTAAAAACTACTAATTTCAAGCCACTGAACGATGCGAACGGGCTGCAACATCGTAGTCAGAAAGGGAGATGCTCACCTAGGGAAACAGACCTGAGTTTGTTGACCTCTTGCATCTATATTACGAGAAGAAAGAGCACTGCATTAGCGATGATGTTGCCAGACTGCTGAAACTTTCAACTTAATTTTCCAATTAACCGTGCATTTAATCACAAAACGTAATAAAAGTTTTCTATTCATTTAAGTGTACCCTATCGTCCCTTTCAATCTGCAGAGTTATTTCACTTCCACCCTGTATAAATGTAAAGAAAGGAATTAACCTCGAACTTTTCTCATATCAGTTTCTCTCATACCGACAATTTTTTGCATTATCTATATAATCATTTCTCCCAATCCATTGGACAGATTTTGTTGTAACTGGACATCTAGGTTGAGTTCGTATGAGAAATATTCAACTGAAATTTAAAATGTTACTTAAAATACCAGTGATATAATTCTTCAAGGCTTACTATGGCCATGAGTTTACTCAGCATCTATAGAAATGAATGCTAGGGTTATTTTCTTGTGGATAAAGACGGCGGGCACATAGAACTGATGTTCCTACTGCAATTAGTGCCGATTGTCTATACCAAACCTGCAGAACTGTAGCGACTGCTTTACTCCCTTTCTTACCCCACCCACCTTTTCTACCAGTGCGGTCATGACATTCTAGTTACGCTCTGCTGCATCAACATTCATTCTCTCGGCTACAGGTATAGAATACGCTATCAAGAATTACAAATGAACAGATAATAAAATCCTTAGGAACATACCTTTAGAAAGTAAGAGAAAATGAATGAGGGAAATAAATAAATTAAAAGATATGTAAAATAAATTAAAAAATGTATGTCTGCATATAATGTAAGAAGGTCTACCTATGTATATATCGTCTTATTACTAGTGAAGCCGATTTAAATCCACTTTTTGTGTAAAATAATTTAAGTGCAGTCCCCGACTTGTCTTTCCGTGCTCTGTATTCTACTAAAATGAAATAAGTCCGAAATGTTGCATGCAGGCAACAAACCAATTACTTTATTTGAAGAATTTATTATGATTTTTCGTGGATTAATGAAGTTTTAATTCCTGTTTTTACAAAACTTGTATTATTGGTCTTAACTGGTTTTACTAGTAATAGGACGATAAATAAATTGTACGTTGATAAGTGAGTGATAGCTATATGACCGGCTGTCAATGCTGTCATTCAACATTGTAACGCACTCCATCCAAATAAATAAATAAAATAGATAAATAAATAAATACATAATACGCGTACTGCAGTTTAAAGAGAACTGGAACATGGCAAAATCTAAACCCGTGAAGAAATACTACTTCCAAAGGAAATGGGAATATGATTATTTTGTTGTTGAAGACGAAAGAATTGCTTGTTTACTGTGTCCCATCCAATTTATTTCTACTCGTCATTTCAATATTAAACCACATTTCAACAAAGCCCATATTAAGAATTATGGAATGCACAAACTTTCGGGTAAGTTCATTATATATTGTAAAATTAAGGACGCCACTCGTTGTGTTAATTTTGAATTGAAATTAATAGTGACTTTCAAGGTTCATTACTTAAATGATATAAATTTATGTTTCCTTAGGTGATGATAGGAGGAAAGTTTTCGAAAATCTAAAACAGGTTAGGTGCAAAGAAATCTCAAAGAAACTACCGACAGGAAATCGAGCATAATTGTAAACCTTGAAATGAGATAACGCATTATAAAAACAATGAATTTATTGCAATTCTTTTTGAAAATCACATGCCGCCACTGATGGACCTTTGACGGCCAGAGAATGTAAACAACTCTACGCGGAAGTCGATCATCCCCAATAGAAATGGAGTGAGGCTGACGTCATATTTCCCCTACTTACTAGTTCTGCAGGCCTGGTCTATACAGATGGAAACCTTAACCTCGCGCTCCTCTGTGGGCCTTCATGGCCTGTAATAGTGATGAGATGACCTTACTTTACTTAAAACATCAGATTATTTGAATTCCTCAACAAAAATTTGTATACGAGTAAAACCTTATTCGAAATCGACTCCGACAACTTTCTTCCCGATTTAAGACAAACATTTCACCGTCTTAGCACTGTAGCGTGTAGCGTGTTTGCCTGCTGATCTGGAGTTACGCTTGGGCGTGGGTTCAGTTCTTACTTGGGCTGATTACCTGGTTGGATTTTTTCCGAGGTTTTCACAAACTGTAAGGCGAATCTAAAGCCTCTTCTGACCATATACTATTCTGCTATCACCAATTCCATCGGCGATAAATAATCTAGTAGTTGTTACAGTGTTACTAAATAACAAAATACAAAACACAAATATACAGACCATACCTCGCCAAAAATTTAGTTTAGTTACAGAGGTATGGAATTGAATGGCATTTTCGGAAGGGGCGTACTGTGACCAAGCACTGCGTGCATTCCAAAACCCACATCGACTGACTACACTAAGGTTAGCTGGTTACCCAGGTTTCGAGCAGGCCATTTCACTTGTCCCTGGGCCACATGTCACCAGTCGGCCTTCGGAGAATGCCATGAAATTATGACGGAATGGAGAAATGTTGACAGAATGATGAAGATACCTAATATGAGGAAACGGGAGAATCCCGAGAAAAATCCCAATTACGGCCTTGTCCATCACAAGTGTCACTATGGATTTTTCAATGAAATTCCACATTTTTTTTCTTTAATGTCTTTCAAACTTTGATGGCATGATTCTTGAAAGTAAACTAAGCAATTGATATAATTCAAACTTGAAAATCGAATTTGAGGACCATAACAATTTTTTCTGTAAATAAATTAATAACATTTTGGACCGACCTAACTCCATTAGAAATTTACCTGGGGTAAAACTTCTTTCGCCAAAATTATCCCTATATATGGAGAATGTTACATATTAAAATTATTTATCTTGAATCATTCAAAAGATATGCCACATTATATAAGCACTTTTGGAAAAAATAGCTTCGGCTGCTTAGGGTGTACTGTAAGCAGTAACATGAGCTGCTGCCAGGAATTCAAAAGGAGGATAGCTATGGCAAAGGAAGCTTTTAATAGAAAAAGGAGCATCTTCTGAGGACCTCTGGGAATATAACTAAGGAAGAGACTAGTAAAAGTGCTTTGTATGGAGTGTGGCATTGTATGGGGCAGAAATGTGGGCATTACGACGAAGTGAAGAGAAGCAAATAAAAGCATTTGAAATGTGGATGGATCAAATGAGGAAACAAAGAGGAAGGCAGAAAATAGGAAAGATTGGAGAAAGCTGGGTTTGCCGTGAAAGACTTGCTCTCGGGCAAAATACGAAATGAAATGAATTATATGTATATGTTTGGGAAAATAATTATAATCAATTGAAAATAATAATTTTAGTTTACAACATAGCCACATGTTTAAACTTTAATTTGGTATTTCAATGAAGTCTTTTGTCCAATAATTGGAAGTCTACTTTTTATCCGTCGGAAAGATAATAAATGTCTGAAAATATGAAATAGGAGAAAACAGACACTGAAAATGAGGTAAGATATAGAAAGTATAGTGCGCTTATATATAAATGTCCAAATAATTATAAAATTATTGAGGTAATGGGTATAAGTTATATATTTTTTAAAACTAGAAGAAATAAGCTTCCAGAACATTATTTGCCAGAATTTTGGAGAAATCTGACATTTCTAGAGTCGATGTAGGTACCTTAAACCACGTTGCCTAGTTGTGATATTAAGACTCAGTAACTGTTAGTTATGGTAAGTTAAATAATATTACATACGCCCAGATAAAATATTGTAGCCATGAAGAAGATTAGACGTATGAACAAGCTGCATGGAAAGTACTAAAATAATGTCCTTACGGACCACCGCATCACTGCCATGATTGTGTTCCATTTAAAGTTTGTGCTTGGCTTGATTTTCGAAGGATCTTTGCACTTCCGCTTGCTTTGACCCATTATGCGCCCTATACCTGAAGGGTGCTATTCATAGACATTTCGCAGCACGCGCTACGAGCGTGCTAAACTAGCCCCTGCTATCCACTTTTACTTGTACAGAATTCAAATTATATCGTATCGCTAGCACTGGTTTATGAATACGAAAAACGCTGATCATCCACCGGAAGCCCGCGCTAAAAATGTCTATGAATACGGCCCTTACTGTATATGTGATGATCGTCCAAGTCCGACAGGTGACTAGAGTGGAATTCGTGAATCCAATACTGACAGGTGGATCATTCTTCCTCAGCCCTGAGATACCAGGGCTTAACCTCAGACGAATTATGTCATAGATTTTTGTCACGCAATTGTAAGGAAGTTGAGCATATGATACGTGTCTTCTAAGGTCATCACAAATGAAGAGAAACGCTTCAAGGCAAATTGTACAACCATAAACTTCATAAATTCTGAAATAACATGCAGTATTAATATAGAGTAATAAATATTTTATTTACAACATAAGGCTATAGGCAAAATTTATCTGTCATTACTCGCCATCATTAAAATAAAACTTCGCTAGACGTAATCTTCATCTACTATGTATACCATCGCAGTAATGAATCCTGCCGAACAGATGTCCCTATCTAAAATATTAGGCCATCACAAGCACATATTAACAGTTTTTTTAAGTTCTTCATCAAGCATGTATGATGTGTTAGCAATCAACATTCTTTGAAGGAGGCTAAATAGTATCTGTATACATTACGTTGGCCGGAAAGAGATTGCTGAGGCTGGAATTGTGATATTCTGATTAGTAAGCGAGCTTCAAGACAGCTGACAAATATTCCGCGTTGTGAAATGTAGGACAACGAATACAATATCCAAACAATAGCCTGTAAATATCTTGAATTTATATTCAATTATCGTACCAAGACGGTAAGAATTAAGAATAGGACTGTCCAAAAGACTAAATAAAGACAGCAGATAACGCAATCTCTGCATTGATTTTATCAAGTGAAAATTACTTCATTATACAATTAAAATGACGCAGACTTTAAACCAAGAAAAGCGACAATCTAGCTTCATAGCCTATTTGAATAATCGTAGACTGTTCAGTAAATATAACATTTTCAACATATGGGACAAAATATCCTACTAAATAATATTTTTCAGTAAGGTGACTGGGCAAAGAATTGTTTGATTTCCCAGGATAACGTTAAAGTAGATAAATATGGATTTATTCAGTAATTAAGTTACACATATAAGATTTGCAGAATTTATCCTTAAATCCACTGCGCGGATCTTTTGACGGTACATGCTTTACATAACAAACCCCTCACTTACATTAAAATGCAACAATCGTATTACACATAAATTAATATCGTCGGTTTACAAGCAAAACACATTAAGTAAAAAATATTACTTCTGAGAAAAAGTTGTATAAAATGTACATAATGTATGTGCATAAACTTAGAATTGGAAAATTAAATACACATAAAGAAAAATAACTTAGTAAAAATAATATTTTGAAGATTCAGTTTTGTTAAGATCTTTCAAAACGCCTTTTTCTCAGACGTAATATTTTTTAATGTGTTTTGCATGTAATCCGACGATATGTAAATGGTACATACAAAAAACAGTTATTGTTTCTATACCGAAATTAATAATTGCGTGTATATCGAGTCTTAGGACTACCTTCAGTGGAAGGCATTTTGACAATAAATAAATATACACCGTGAGCATACAGACGGTCGGATGGAGGTTATAGTAAGAAATAGAATGAAAAGTTGCGAATACAGGAAATAATGATGACGAACATTAATCAAATGTCTCATTTCCACTGCATATAATATTTAGAGATAATAAGAGAAGATAATGAAAACGGAGCAGAGTGGAACAAGGATGACAGAAGAAATTAGGTACCCGGAGGAAGCCTGCATTTAATTTGCACGTTCGCAAACTCAGACGTTAGGAAATAATACTAGTAGGGCTTTCAACGTGAGTCTCCAGCGTGTCACCACAGTCTAGTATATACAGTCACGAAGCTCAATACGTAGTAAATATGCATCCATAGATAGTTGGTAACCACTAGAATCGCTAATATCCCCTCATTACAGACAATGCGAAATAGTGTCGGCACAGTCTATTGTTCCTAACACCCTCAAAACTCAAGCTTCGTGACTGTATATACTAGACTACTATTTTTTTTAGACTGTGGTGTCACTCTATAACCGTTCGATTGACGGCTTCTCTCTTTAAATTTCCCTCTCAGAGCTTTCAAGAGAACACTAAAAGAAATTGTAAGGGAGTTGAGCATATGATACATATCTTCTCAGGTCATCACAAATGAGGCAAATTGTACAACCATAAACTTCATAAATTCTGAAATAACATGCAGTATTAATATAGAGTAATAAATATTTTATTTACAACGTAAGTCCATTCAGAAATACATATGCATAATAACTTAATACATTTTATCTTTGTACAATTGACTAAAATCCTTCAGACAACAGAGTAGTTAAGTGTTTAGGGACTTACCATTTGGCACTTAATAAAGTTATTGTACATGACTATGACACTGTTCTTAGTCTTCTCTGTGTAATGATCTACGTCTTTTCTTCAGCATTCTTTTAAAATGTGTAAAAGAAAATATATACATTTTTGTACATGACAGTTGCAGAATGGAGTCAATTCCTAAGCTACAGACAAAAATAACTTTGACTTGTATTGTTCTTAGTGTCTAGATAGTAACCGTTTCATTCGAAATGAGACTGTCGAATCTTGCGACAAACTTAACTAGTTGTAGGGGAAGAGCTCATGAGCTGGAAACGCTCTGAACAATTTGTTGCAGGTGTCGTCCACCAACATAGCGGCCACGGACTCCACAGCTGGTCTGATTTCTTCAAAGATCTTCTGAGAGTTTTCGCGAACAAAAGCGTTTGTTGTTTTACCTGCAACATTATATATAATTATTTATCAACTGTTGTATAATAATATCGGTATTTAATAATAATAATAATAATAATAATAATAATAATAATAATAATAATAATAATAATAATATTAATAATAGTAATATGCATTTTAAAATTTGTCAGTCCTAGGCACCTAGCTGAACGTCGCATCGCTAAAAATTAATTTCTGTAGAGTTTAATTCTGTCGTCGATTTTCAAAGGGGGTCATGTCCAAAATAAAAAAGTGTTGGAAAATCGCAAAAACTATAACGAGTTAACAAATTAAAATGTTGATATACTTTTTTTATAATTAGGTCACTATGGATACATACATTCAGGATCCACTAACATTTTAATTTTTTAAGTCTGTTATGGTTTTTTGCGATTTCTCAACACTTCGTTATTTTGGACGTGTCTCCTTTTTGCAAATCGACGACAGAATTGCTCTAAATTTCTTGCTTTTAAAATCCATGTTTCTGATCCATATTATGAAATAGTACTTTTAACTGTTGCGGTATAAATATTAATCTTTCTTCGAGAAGTCAAGGCTGGCTCCCACAATACAATGTTTAGATTTTTAATAATAATAATAATAATAATAATAATAATAATAATAATAATAATAGTGGTAATAGTAAAGCAATAAAATGTAAATGAAATATAAGAATATTGTGTTGTTATGAGTGTGACAATTTTTTCTCGACATACTACATTATAAGCGACTGAGTGTCATTGCTTCTTGAGGTTAAGCCGCTGATTGTAAATTTATGATTATATTGTAAATATTTCTAGAAACGATTTCGAACGTCCAGTAAGCCCGGAACAAGTCATGAGATTTGAATGACTGTAAAAATAATCCTAATGTGAGTGAAGGAAGAATAATGCTGAAATAGATCAGAAAGAGGAAAAAGAAATTGGCTGTATACCTGGGTAAGAAGAAAATGCTTACTGAAGGATGCAATGGGAAGAATGGTGAACGGAAAATAACTTCGGAGCAGAAGAAGATATCAGATGATAGACAACATTAAAATAATTATATGGATCATATGCGGAGACGAAAAGGAAAGCATAAAGGAGGGAAAAATTGGAGAATGCTCGGTTTGCAATGAAAGAACTACCCTTGGGCAGAAAACTATGAATGAATGAATTGATGGTGATGATGATGATGATGATGATGATGATGATGATGATGATGATGAAACGACGACAATGACGATGGTGAGGAAGCACTCTCCACATTATACTACACAAACACACCCCCACAGGAAACAAAACAAAAGACGCCAAGACCAGCAACAACCAGTTCTGATGATGGCCAATAGCAGGCCGAAACATATTAACAAGGTAACATAAAATTTAACACGTGAAAGACACATAATACGTTTTCCAAAGTGATATAGTGTTAAAAGTTGTGTAATCAAGATGTATAATACTAAATATTTAACATAAAACACCGTCAGAGAATGAACATACTACTGAAAAAATAAGATCAGTATTTATAAATTTTGAAACAATGTTTTTACATGATGTCCTTTTATGCACACCTGTTATTTTTCTTTAGACTTTCTCTTGTAAAACAAAAATATCTTTAGCTTGAGGTGAGTTGTCCCAGAACATTAATCTATATTTCTTTATAAAATAAAAGTATACATTGTATGACATTTTAAGCGTGTTTATATTGTCAAAAGAAGAAGAGTATTTTAATGCGCAACAGATAGAGCCCAATTCAGAAGTAATATACCGGTAATTATTCTATGTTTTCCGGTACAAATGATTATCTAATTCTAAACCAAGAAACTTTGTGCTTATAGAATCTTTGGGCAAAGTTCCACTTAATCTGACATCATAGGAAAACTCAGCACTGTATTATGTATTAACATTTATTACGCATATTTTATCATTAGTAAGTTCTAATTTATTTGCACTATACCAGTCATTTATTAGATTTAATGTTGTATTAGAAGTGTTTACAAAAGGGGCATATTGTTCATTAGAAATAATCACAATTATATCATCCGCAAATGACATTACTTGCAAGCATAGTGACCATTAGGCTACCAGGAAGAAATGTTATTTTAAATTGCAGGTTTTTGTTTAGTTTTATGTTAAGATTTTTTTTAATTTTATTTAAAATTTAAACAATGTCTTTAAAATGAAAGTAATGTTCTCCTGCTTCGAAGCAAAGTGGGAAAGAAAATACAGTATAACCACAGTCTAGTATATACAGTCACGAAGCTTGAGTTTATGAGGGCACTAGAAACAATAGACTGTGCAGGTACTATTTCGCATTGTCTGTAATGAGGCGATAGTAGCGATCCTAGTGGTTAGCAACTATCTATGGATGCATATTTACTACGTATTGAGCTTCGTGACTGTATATACTAGATTGTGGTATAACCTCACTAATTCGGACTAATTGGAGAAAATCCAGTCTGAGTTACTGAAAGTCCGAATTATAGAAATTGACTGGAACATGATTATTTCTACAATTTAAAAAAATAATAATATTACTATTTAATCATTCTACTTTAAAAACATCTGTAACACAAAACATTAATTTAAAAAGGAATGAGTTTGTAATTCTTTAGTTCATGTTAGTTACTGCACAGGAAGTTCATACTGTAACTGGCTTTTACAAACATATGGAACACAGATCATTAATACTGAAAAAGAATACGTTTGAAATTATTAAGTCCAAGTCAATTACTGTACCGTAAATACTAGGTTTAGAATTTTCAGACTTATATAAATAGCTGCGTATATTTGCGCTGCTGTTCTTTATAAACATCATGACGTATTTCTTTCGAGGCAAAATAAAATGTACATTCAATTAACGTATCTAAATCAATTTTTCGTTGATTAATTTGAATTCATCACCACATTTTTCATTCTTTGCATTCCCTTTGTTTATCTTTGTTAAGTGTATGTTAATTGTGTTTGAATAATTCCCTGAGCACGAGCTTTACTTCTTAAGAGATGATTTGTGTGTATAATTTTGTACAAGTTACTTTATTCGCAATAAACTTAAATTTCTACCTTCATTGTGTTGAATAATCTGCTAGTTCTTGTAAAAAAAAAAAGAGCTGTCCGAATTACCGCGAATTCAGAATTAGTGAAGTTCGAATTAGTGGGGTTTCTGTATCTGCACTGCATCTTAGAAAATAACTCTGTGATTCCACTGGAAAATTAAAGTTACCAAAAAGCCCAGCGAATACGTAAAGAAGTAAATCATAACAACGCACCTAATTCGTTGCCTTCGAAGAGGTTGTCCAGGTTGAACTTGACCTTGCCCACGGAGAACTTGAGCATGGTGTCAGCGGCCTCCAGGTACAACGTGCCGTTCACAACCCGGTGGCGCGCCTTGATATTGAAATCCGCCATCGCATTGGCTGAAACAGGCAGTGAGTTTTAATACTGTGCTAGCACAAATAATTGTTTGCTATATTGTTAACTAACATTTGACCTGAAAGATTTCATGACAATAAATTGATGAAAAGAATAAAGATGGAAAAACACGTCTTGGGGACAATTCTCCGATGGACGGGCAAAAGGGCTTGTCATTATTTTTGTGATATAAGATTTCCTTCATTAAACCCTTTTCCTAAAAGAGATCCTAAAATCAGCCACGTCAACAATAAAGAAAATTATGAAATAGCCAAAACATATCACTTTTCGGATTTGCAACAGTTGTTTAAATCTTTGAAAATTCATAGACGAAGTTCACGAGTATAATGAGTACAGACGATTTATGTACAAAAATTAGAAAATAACTGAAAGTATGGGCTAGAAGATAGAATAAGAAAGTAAGAATAAGTGAAAAGCATTCAATTAAAAGTAATGTTCTACTTAATGGGTATCATCAATACGGTACGTATACAAATGAAAGAAATGGACCTGAAGTTGTAACAAATTAAAAAACTACATTTTGCCAGCTGCATCAGCAGCACTATATGGTGATGATGATGATGATGATGATGATGATGATGATGATGATGATGATGATGATAGGAATAATAATGATTGTTGAACGCCAGGGTGTTTACTTGGAAATATAGCATGACACTTTTTGCACGATTGCTTCGTAACAGAAGTATAATTTTTGAAGATTCGCTGTTTTAATGAGTAGGCCTACTGCATTCTCATGCACTAAACTATACTGAATGGAAGTGAGCTGTATACTAATGCTCTACCCTCGACGTCCCTTCAGCCTATTTATCTGTCCATACTAAGCAACACGAATCTTTTTACTCTCGAGGAACTGATGCCCATTGATGAATTTGGGGAATTGTAATGAATAATGAGTAGCGAATTCCGGCTTCTTAGGCCAGCTGAAACTGTTAGAGGGATCATTGTATCAACCATACTTTAACACAATTCTGGAAGTGAAAATTGAGGTAAGGTATAGAGAGTACTTTAATTTGAAATGAGCCTACTATATGAAATGTAATCTCAACTTACGTATTTACTTATAATAACGGTTCATATTTATTTTGGAAACGGTAGAAAACTCGAAAAACTATGGCCTGCCAGATATTTTATTTTTGGATAATCAGCTTCAGCTCAAGTGATTGACACTATTGAAAGTATACTTTATAACAATTTATATTGACAGACGACTTATTTCTTTCCTGATTTTAAATACTTACAAGCATTGGCTGAAAAGAGACCATTTCCCTTGATGGGCATCAATAGTAGACGTCCTTCAATGTTGTAGTCAGCCTCCAGGCTGATCCGTGGCAGATGCAAGGAACCTCTGACGACCAACATCTCCATATCCAAACTGAAACATTTTATTATTAAAATATTATTCTAGCAAGAATTGTGTTGTGACACCACTAATATGCTGTAGGATGGCGGAATGATATGCTGTGGATTACAAATGGGAGGGGTCGATGGGACAAACCTGAGCACCATACTTATTGGGCTACTTCAAAATTTGCTTGGAGATATCTTATTCAAAGACGCTGGTTTTCCGGTCGAAGAAAATAATAATTTGAGACACCAGATTCCAAAATCCTTCTTATCCATTTCTGGATGACATTGTGTTAGCAGTAGTTTCTGAATCTACTCCCTTTTCTCTATTATTCTATGGACACATGATGATCCAAACTACGTTTTACCTTCTTTATTTGAAATGTTAAAAATCTACGACTGTTCCAAAATACTTCTAATCCACTAGCGTATCGATTATGACTAGACTGTGGATGCGGGATGACTTATCGTTGAATGTAGATGCACATTTACTATATGTTACATTTTTTTCATTCGGACCATTGGCTTAACAGGTTTTAAACGTAAACAGATGACGTCAACATGCTACTGATCTCCGTACAGTCAGAAGGAAAAGAAAAATAACGTACTGCAGTACATACCTTGCAAGATTCAGTCCTCGTCATCATTGATGCAATTACCAGCGTTGCAGTAAACGACGATATATTCTCGTAAGTTGTCGAAGCTGAATCGTCTTCGCCTATCGCTTAAACAGTTTGTGTATCGAGAGAATTTCAGAAGAAAACCTCTAAAAGGGGATCACTCAATTTCTTTAGAGGAATATTTCTACTGAGCATCATGTTGCACGTGTCGTTAGACCCGCACAATTAAATGATGATGATGATGATGATGTAGATGGTTCCTCAGATTTCATTTCAACGCATTTCCTGTGCGATGTACTGTTGCAATGTTTCTCTATAGCCTGAGTTGTTCTGGTTTTTATTTCAATTTTACATACATTACACACGATATTGTCTTCGTTAATACATAAAATGTTACTCTCATACTTCTGAATTGCATTTCGTATCTCTGTTTTGCCATTATGAATGGCTCAGCAGAACATATTCAACGCGTACTAAATACTTGAGCAGGATAACATAACTGCACACATTGCGTTGCAAAGTTACTATAAACGGACCGGGGTTCCTTCGTTATGTACACTGCTGTACTCGCCAGGTACACAAAAGACGGACGGCGCGGCACGTGCCATATACTCTGATACGAAACAACTTCACTTTTCCTTAAGTCATCCCGCATCCACTGTCTAATTATGACTATTTTGGATCTGTACAGGAATTTGTTTTTTATTGCATATAAATCTTATCTGAACAAAGTTTTAGTGGTTTAAAAATTGTCTTTACTTTCGAATAATCACAACCACAAACAGTTTCTTGTTAGTTGGTTATTTAACGACGCTGTATCAACTACTCGGTTTTTAGCGATGGGATTGGTGATAGCTATTTGGCGAGATGAAGCCGAGGATTCGTCATAGATTACCTGAAATTTGCCTTGGAGTTGGGAAAAACCTCGGAAAAAACCCAACCAGGTGATCAATCCAAGAAGGAATCGAACCCATGTCCGAGCGCTATTACGGATCGGCAGGCAAGTGCCTCAGCCGACTGAGCTACGCCGGTGGCTCGATTACATATAGTCAAGGTCATGTACAACGGGGAGGTTTGGGGGTTTAAGCCTTTTGAAATTTGAGAAGAAATCGGAGAGTTAGAAAGTGAATAATGAATTAAATGTTTCACTAGGAATACAATAGGCTATATGGTAATTACTCTCACTATGTTTATAAATACGTATCTGATATATAATACCGGAGAAAGTTTGAAATCGTGATATTTAAATTAATAAACAGTTCGTTAAAGGTGTTATTATGAACTAATTTATGAAAAAAATGTCCCCCCTTTTTAAAAATCCTTTCATACATTATATCAAAGCTTTCTCATGCAAGAATATGGAAGCATTTCAAGAGATGAAATCGTGCTGGTTTGTTTTTCTGAATATGTCCTGATTTTTTACAACATGGATTTATTCAAGGTTTCCAGAAAATAGAGGTTCATTTATAAGCTAAAATAAGGACGCATTAAGATTGAGATGCTTAATAAATAGCTGTCCTACGCAACATACTTGACGTCCCTGAAGACGTAATAGCTGAGGCCGTACACCTTCAGGTTCTTCAAGGCCACTTGGAAGTTGACCGACTGTGTGGCCTGATTCAGCTTCACCATGGGAATGAAGAGCGGCTCCAGGGGAGGGATGTTGAGTTCCGGAATGCCTGCAATCAGTAGGGAACTGTCAGTAGAAGGTTACTTTGTCACTTCCTCCATTCTTGCAGATTAGGCCTAATGTTGCTAAACTTGAAGTAATTTAAATCACCAATCATTCTCCAGGCGAACTACAATCTTGGAAATAATTCACAAACTGTATGAAATCTAGCAGTCATGTTGACTAACATAGAAAGAGTACAGGATTGTCCAGGGAAACTGGCGAGCATAGCAGCATATAGAAGGTGCTACTATCTGTCGTTACATTGCAGAAGCTTGCCATTAAACAAGCACTAAACTATTAGTCATCATGGAGCAGTGGAACGGTACACTGTGTGCATTTAGAATCAAAGAATTAAAAATAAATTGCAGTTACGACTCTGCTAGAAGTGAATTTCTTGGGCATTTCAATCTCGAGACATCATAATTGGTGTTGGGAACAGGAATATTCCCGCGGGAAAAAAATTATTTGGAAATATTCCCGGTTGATTTTTTTTGGAATATTTCCAGATTGGGATTATTTTTACTATTCTTAAATGCTTAATTTGCTTTACTTTGCCAAATCTTACAAGTTACAACTCAAGGGAAATATAGATTGTAGCGAGTATTGATTGTAATAGCATGATTATTCCCGTATTCCACAAGATCAAATCGTATAATAAATAAAACAAATTGAAAAAAAAATACTAATTTTTGTGAAAATATTTCTAATGCTCATATTATAACAGGACTTTTTTGCTGTGAATGCCCTTTAGTTTATTAGGAATAATCAGCTGTATAGAATAATTAGAAGTTCAACCTGTTTCTGCATACGTATCCTGTTTAATGAAATAATTCATAAGATCTCATCATGAAGTTACTGGTACTCAATATTATTATGATCTTGGTAAGCAAATTTAATTTTATCCATTTTCGACCAAACCTATCTGAAGATTTGATTCTGTAATATGAACTGTCCTCTTATTTCATAATTTGTCTTTATAGTAAATAATATGTCTTGAGGGGTATTTCAGACTGTCCTCTATTACATTTTTTGTATTATTCTGTGTATTTTATCTCCAATCTCAAGTAACGATAAAATAAGTGCTGATGAATTGAAAAAAGAACATTTTTGTAATGTTTTCAAACAAATTATTAAAAAAGACAATATCTGAGTCTATATTTAATTGTTTCCGGTATTTTACTTATGAAAAAAGTCTCAGGTTAACACAGTTTCTAATGTGATTCCAATAATACAATTTAATTTTAAAAATTTTTACATTTTGGTGTGACTGAAAATTTTTCGAGTAATATTCTCGGAAATATTTCTAATAACAAATTTTCCAGGAATTTACCCATCACTGACAATGATCGTGTGCCTAATATTCATGCCATCGAAGGGTGCATTACAAACTTTGAGGCCACAGGTTTAGCTATGAAAAAAAAGACAAGGTTGAAGAAGAACTGTTCTTGAATTTATTGAAAAATGCACGCTGTGTACCGTTGCACTGCTCCATGGTGACTAATAGTTTAGTGCTGTGTAAATTATATAGCTTCGGCTATATAACGAGAAATAAAAGCACCTTCTATCTGTTACAATACTGTGTAACGCGTGATTAAAAATCGCCCGTTTCCCTGGCGATCCACATCTTAATCTGATAAACGGTACCTCCTGTATAAAGTCATTACTTTTTCAAGAACTTAGTTCCTCTGTAGATGTACATCTGTATCTACGAGTTGCAACTTTTATAGTGGTCCAACTCTTCCCGGAAGAACCTTCGAGATAAACTTATGTTATAGTAGGCCTAATAATTACCAAAATAATATAATAAAACCTGCCTATGTGAACTGCGATCAACCTACTGACTAATATAACATTTTTCCTGGAGAGAACACCAATAGTTTGTACTGTGACTATATCGTTTAATAAAAATAACATTTTTGGAATTCATGCAATGTACTTTATTTCTACGTAGGCGTATTACTAACTTCAGTGTGTGTTTTAGAAACACATGAACATCCAAATTGTCACTTTCAAGAGTTTTATTTATTTTGTTTTCCTTTGGAAGAGGAAAGAGGACTTTTCTCGAGAGTCATGATGGATTTAATACACCAGTTCTTATATATGTTGTAAAAATAGTTATTTTATTGAATTGGGTTGTTAGTAGAACACAGGGGCGAATGCTAGTCACGAAAGTTAGGCTTGCTCTTTTATTCATAGGGGAAGATGGGAGGATATAATAATTCATAATTAATAAAAATAATCAGACCCACATAAATACTTTATTTTATAATTATGAAATCATTATGAGTCATTGATCATATTCGCTTATCAGATGTAGAAGTTCGATATAATATAACAAACATGGCCAACAAAACAGTTTATTTAGTTTTTTCGACCCTGCCAACCAATGCACATTGTTGTATTGAACTGCACAGAACGAGCGCACATATTTTCTATAATGTCTGTCTTCTCTTAAATAGTCCTTCGGGAAAATGGATTTAATAATAAGGTTTCAATGACACACAATTCCGAACTCATTGCAATACTTCAAATTAATGTTTAAGAATTAATAATACATGCAGCAGTTAACATATGCATTCCGCTCATACAATTACATTGCACTCGCAAATCACAGCACATTCCCGCTGTCAATACTGCTCTGTGTAACGTTAAATAGTCGTTGGTGTAGCTCTCGGACCAGAGTTTCAAACAACACATAATGCACCTAGGACGGACTAAGGAGGAAGGCACTTGCGCGCGCATTATATTCTCGCTATTTCTATGTCTTTCCTGTAGCTCTGAGAAACGAGCAAGCGTTGCGATACCTGCGGTGTGCAACCTGCGGATGGTATTACGTCTATACAGTATTCCAAAAATCAAAATAAATTTTAATGTACATAACGCCATTTTGAGAAATACACATTCTACGAAAATATTGGGCTTGCGCAGCAAGCATAGCATGCCCTGAGAAATCGCCCCTGAGTACAACAACATTTTATTAATTCATCAATACCGTTTATGGTGTCAGAGTTTACATTGGTTAATTTGGCATATCGCTGGTAAAAGTGCAAAACTTCGTAAGTCCTGTGAACCAAAGTTTTCAGGAATAAAAAAACTGTTCTGTGTTAGATTTGCTTGACATTTGAACAAACATATGATTCATGAAATTATCTCAAAATCATGTCCCTGTCACCAGTAGTCCAGTTGCGTTCCTAACGAAAGATTCTGTTTATAGCCAAAAGAAAATAAAAGTGAAATATGTAACGAAGGTTAGGATACTGGAGAGAGTTATCACTTATCACTTATTACTATAGTCTTCCAACTCACCTTTCGCCACATAAGGCATTAGTGTGACTGTGGCATTTAATAAGCATGTGTTGAGTTCTCTGTTATTTAATCTGCAAATGGGCACATAATCCGCTGAAAAAGAAAAGAAGATTTTCAGAAAAATACATTTACATGTATTTATTGCAATTATATAAAGAAAATAATATATGAACCTACGATATGTGACCATGGAACTGGCGAATTATTACAAACTCCATAATTTGTATAAAGAGAACAGTTGTTATTGATACTAAAGTCAGAAGATTGTAATGGTTGGGAAACTTACGCAAAAGGAATAATAATAATAATAATAATAATAATAATAATAATAATAATAATAATAATAATAATAATAATAAGCTTAATAATACTCCAAGAACCATTCTGGTTACAAATTCAGCTGGTAAAGGAAGAGTTGGCAGGTCGAAAATAAGATAGCTAGATGATGTACGGATGGACCTTATAAATGTAAGAGTAAGGACTAATAACTGAAAGGTTATCGTTAGGGAGGCTATACTTGAGCTACAAGAGCTATTATGGCTATGGTAATGATAATTTTGTTGTTGATTCAATGATCATAAGATCATATTATCTTCAAAAGAACTCATGGACGAATTAGTTGCCATTCGAGGAGTGTGAAATGCAATAATTTGTCATTTTATGCAGAATTAGGACAAAACTTAATTGTGAGTGAAACGGGGTAGCTGATTAAGTGTAATTTTTCTCTGTATAAAGGATTCCTCGACCTTTCTGCCTGTCTTCCTGCCTGTCTGTCCCTCTTTGGAGCTGCCAGGATGAAACTTTTTTGTTTTGCGGTGAAAATCTCTCTCATTCTTGATAGACCAACATAACTTACGGATCATTCATTGGAAAGAAAAGACAACTTTGTTTAGTAGCCAGGTTTCCCTGTAGATTTTTTCATCTCTGTAGCTGTAGCTGCATTATATATTTATGTATTATATATATATTATGTATATATATATATATATATATATATATATATATATATATATAGGTGACACTCTAAAGAGATTGTAAGCTACAGAATAGTTGTTATACAGAAACATGTATATATATATATATATATATATATATATATATATATATATGTGTGTGTGTGTGTACCTTTGTGTGTGTATTACCTTTGAAACTCAGTTTTGTTTTATAATAACCAGGGCTAGGATTTTGATGAAAATGCAGTTTTTCTAGTAAGCCGGAAACATAGCTGCTTTAGTATTTATGTGTTATGTGATAAACTAAGTGTTTTAAGACATTTTGTTTGGGCATTTTTTTGCATTTTTTGGCTGTTTCAAAAGTAAAGCATTTTTGTTTTATTGTAATTTTTAGGCATTTTCATTTAATTTTGCCCATAAATCGCCTTTATTAACGTAAATTAATGTTTATTTCTTTGATATTTTCTCTTCATATTTTGTCATTAATACCCATTTATTTTTTAAAATTTTAATGATTTTTTACACAAATATTCATTTTAACGTGACATATTTGTTTAGTCCAACCCCCTTCAATGTAGACTCCTCTATGCCTGCTAGTTCACGGATAAACATGGCCTTTGTAGACCATGAAACAACATTAGTAAAATAATTAATTAAAGTGTTTTAGAAAAAATTTTAAAATTAAATTTAAATGTTTACTAGAATTTAATTTAATTACTAGTCTAAATATTAAGTAGTACAAAACCTTTTCCTACTAAACCAATTATGTAAGATCAAGCTTTTTAGAGCATTTTTGGCATTTTTCCAAGATTTTTAATAAAATTGTCAATTAGGACATTTTTTCATGATTTATGATGGTCATCATTTTAAAAATCATTTTAATAATAACTATTCTGTAGCTTACAATATCTTTAGTGTGTCATCTTCTTTTCTGAATTGATAAATTTCAGTTCAATACCTTGTTTCTATAGTATCTGACATCACAATCTAGACAAGTAAAGTGGAAGACTCGCTCTATTGTTCCATTATCTATCATAAACTTGTGAGAGTCGTATTTCTCCAGAAAGTCGTGGTTTTTGTTTCCTTTTTAAATTTATTTAAATTATAGTCTTTTGCACTTTCTGAAATGTTATGATTATCGAAGCAGTTGGAAGTTTTGCTTCAAAATTTTGACCAACATGTAATCGAAAGGTTGGTTAAGCGTAGTAGGCGCTAATAGGAGCAAAAAGTATTGAACTTCCATAATGAATTTCATTATTAGAATGGGGTAATAGGAATATGTTGAATATTACGGTTCAGCTGTTCGTAACTCCCGAGAAAGACCTTGTATTCAATATTATAAGATGTGGTGTGATTAAATGGCTTAGAAGCTACAGAGAGAGATGAAAAATACAAACTTAATCTGGGCTCTCTCAGACTGTAATCTGTTCTGTTGTTCTATCGAGAGAGCGAACTAGAATCATTACCACGTAACCATTCTTATACTCGTACCAGAGAGCTGCAGAACACAGCTTAGAACCGGTTTATATTCGACCGGTTGCAGAACAACCGGCGAGGTTGAGCATCCAACCGAATATCCGACCTTCAAGCGGTTGCGCCTGTTATCTTGCTGGCTAGACAGAACCACTGATATAATATAAGACACAACATCAAGCGCACTTTACGATACAGGAACTCTGATGACATTTTATAACTGCACAAATGGAGTAACAATTGAAGTAAATTTTCTTTTCCTAATTAAAAAAAGTGTTAGCTTGAAATAGGATTATAATCGATTGGACACTTTGGTAATACATTTATCTTCATAACTAATATATAAATCAACTAATGGACACCGGTAACAACAAAGGAAATAAGCGTAATGCATAGATGAAATCTGACATGTAAACAAATACAAGAATAAAATAAATTACAATTACTTACGAAATAGAAAAGCAAATAAGTACACACTTACTATTGTAACGTTCATACTTTGAACCCAAAATGCTTTACCTCTAAAGAGTAGTTGTTAATATAGCCTATGTATTTTAATTATTCTAAGTGGATGTATTATTATTTCAGCAATAAATCATTTTTAAGAAGATAAAAAGTTGTTAACAAAAATGAAAGCACTCTCAAGCTCTAATGATTGTAGCTTCAATGATCTTTGTGTTCAATCTTTTCTGAATGAATGAATGAATGAATGAATGAATGAATGAATCAATCAATCAATGGGAAGAGAGGAGGAAATATCAATTGAAAGTCACACGATAATAATCGCGTCCTTGCAACGATTCTTGGAACTCCTGGATGGCTTAATATTGTCTTCTTTCATGATCCAGAGCCGTCTACCCGATAAAGACTCGGACATTCGTTAAACCGAACATTGGGCCATTCCGCGAGATGGAAGAGCTTCGTATACTGTCTATAGCGCCAGGCGTTCAGTAGCAATATAACATTTCTATTTTTCGTAACTGGTTGTGCACGACTCTAACTCGTACTATTACACATACATTGACATAAATTCACTGATTGATGCTCAGAATTCTTATGTAATAGAATTTTGAAGGAATGATACGTTAACTAAATCCATAAGAATGAATAGACAGAAATATTTTATTTTTATATCAACAAAATCAGTTAAATTCGAACGATTTTTTCTTATTAACTTTATAAACAATTAAATAATGAATAATGATATTTTGACAATATAGCATATACGGATTAAAATCTAGTGCACTCAGGTTCCATTTCAGCATGGAAATAGAAATACATTTTCACTTAAAAAAACTTTGAATTTATAAACGCCTCGTTCTACTTGACGGATCCTCACTGGAAACCTTCGACTTCTACAAAAAGTCAGAAGAAATGTAACGTAGTCTTCAAAACATGACACAAACATTATTTTTGTTATAGTGGTCAGTAGGCCTATTTCAGTATGATTGGAAACCAGAATGGCGAGTTAAGAGATGTGGACATCTTTTCACAATTAAAACACGGCATTGGACAGAATCCAAATGGGATATACAGCATTAATATAAATATTGGCTGGAAATGTAGCCAACCTTCAATTGCAACATTTTCTTATTTTATTTTCACTGTACTCTCGTCCTTTCCAATTGAATGTTTCTTTTTCAATCATGTTGCTCAAAAGGAGTTCGTGTGTTTCAAATTATTTTACAAAAAACGATATGGTCAATTAGCGCTTAATTCGTGTTGCTATAAAGTGGATCATTGTAAGCTATTTTGTAAGTATAGCAATAAACATGTCTGACAGACTTTTTGTCACATTCGGTAAAGTAAGAGCAGTAAGGATGACTAAGACTGCACGATAATTGTAATGTGTTGGATGAGAATATGATTGTTTTATTTAGTACTCATTGATTATAAACTGTTTAGACAGCTTGGCCAGTGTTATGCATCGTTAGTAGTAGGTACGATTAAAATTTTTGAGTTCCCTTTATGAGTTTGTTATAAATTCATTAGTAATATCACTTTTAATTATTTAGCCAGTTAAGCGAACCGACATTTTTTAAAAACTCTGTCTATTTATCTCTTTCCATCTGTACTCTTTCTCATATTTATTTAATACATTTATACGTTTTCTCACGCCTTTTTTTTGAGTTTTTTTCCCGCTAGAATCTTGAATTTTCAAGTACGTTTATCTTTGAGCATTTATGAGGACATCAATGGCTAAGTGGACTAATGGATCAGACTTACAAAAATTAATGTCTGTGAAAACAATTGGCTCCATTAGTATTGCGTGGAATATAGGAAGTCGGAAGATCCCGCAGTATAGTGGGGAAAGGAACTATCTTCGACCAAGTACGTTTCAAGAAAGGCACACCGGAAAATACATGCAAAGACCAAGTAGCATAGACTATAGTGGGGTTTATGTAAGAATAATTCCTAAAAAAACTAATATGGCCGATTTTCAATATTGCCAACTGTTTCCAGATATCACCAAAGCAGGTAAAATCATAACGCTATGTACTGAAACAATAATGAATATTATTTATTTATGATTTATCTTTTATCTACGAGTAATATTAAAATGTATTTTGTCTGGCAACATTAAATTCATTTGTTTGGCTAAACAACTTACGGTTCTTGAGGCCTAACCTAAAAATTTATTTCATATGACTGCATGAAATGATTAGAACAAGCTCCGAAATTCAAATACCACTTTAAAATATATAATAGGCCTATTTATTAATTATCTGTATAATTTATCAATAACATTATTAATATTGTTAATTATTAATTACGTTCAAATTTCAAATAATGTGGATTTATTCAATAGTTATCCTACATACAAATATATTACATTAACAGAATTTCAAGTACACGGGTCTTTTGGCCGTATGTTTTTTTTTTTTTTTTTTTTTTTTTTTTTTTTTTGCCAAACAGGTCCTGCTTTGTAGGTTACACTCCTTCACTTACGATTAAAATCCAACCATTTTCCATAAAACATACAGTAGTACATTCAAAACACATTATATCATATTTCCTAACCTAACGTATTGACAGACATAAAAGTGTATGATTCAATAATTATCAATATTCGTGTAATGCCTTCGTCAGTTCGTGTAATAAACTGCAACAGGTGATGTACTAAGCTGTCTCGTTTTGAAGATGAACAATTCAATCTTTTCTTGGTTTTCTCTATTCCCCATGAGGTCAAGATATGCAAGCGAACCCCTATTACGATCTATCATCGAGGGTGTTAGATTTTTCTTCGAAGATGCTCTATTTCTTTACAATGCGCTAGAATGTATTCCCATGACTCCTTTTCCACACATAATGGACAGATGCGGTCTACTTCTTCGGTGACAATTTTATGACCCTTCCATGCATCCAATCTTAACCATACCAAACCCGCTCTACTATCTTTGCTACAAGAATTTATATAGTCAGTTAAGTATGAGGTTTGATTTAAAATGCAGTGAGGATTTTTTCGAACACTGAAGCTCAGTCTTTTGTCTCTCGATATCAATTAAATGCTGATATACATTACGCCAATCATTTCTATAAATAAACCATTTTATTCAAACGTAGTTCATCTCAATAGAAACTTTTTACGCCTACAAGTTCTGTTCGAGAGTGATAATTTCAGCGTGTGGTGCTTGGTTGAAGGAGTTTAAAACCAGCTTCTCTCAGAAGCACAGACCTTTTGAAAGATCTACAAATTTCAAATAACGCTCACTATCGTTTCATGAACGTTAGCAGTTTCTTCAAAAGCAAGCGCTGCTGTCAAAATAACAGAAATTAACTGCCAGTTGCAATATTTGTCAGCACCGAAAATCGAAACTTTGCATACGAGTCACGTCTCACTTTAAAGTATTCCCAAAGGATTCATTATAACGTAAAATTTTACATTTTGAATCTTGCGTACACTACTTTTAACACTTAAATATAAGTAATTGATTAACTAGCGGACTTACTCGTGTTAATTATGTTTGTGCGGCTTACAGCTGTTTCGGTGCTTCATCACACCATCCTCAGAGCCTACTAGATCTCGGCGTCATCTCGAACTTCTCTGCCTGTTATGTGGGTGCATTTGATTGTTGTAAGGTGTTGAAAAGTGGAGTCAAATAGTGTGTGTGTGTACTGAAATTGATCTGTGTGTTGAGAATTTGATCGGGGTGTGTTTTAGTGTGTTTGTATACGATATTTCTTATTGTTCTAGTGTGTTGAGTTTTTGGTTCACAGTACACACACATACACACACTATTTGACTCCACTTTTCAACACCTTACAACAATCAAACGCACCCACATAACAGGCAGAGAAGTTCTAGATGAAGCCGAGATCTAATAGGCTCTGAGGATGGTGTGATGAAGCACCGAAACAGCTGTAAGCCACACAAACGTACATAATTAACACGAGTAAGTCCGCTAGTTAATCAGTTACGTAAAATTTTAGGTGCAGCTTTCATGCATCTGCAGTTTAAGTATTACCACATGTAAAACATAATAATTTTTTGTGTTTTCATGTACAATTCCCCTTAAAGAAAATATATTACCATCATCATCAAAACCATCAACACCTTATTTCTTTGATGCAGTGTCTCACACTTGGAACGCGACGTAATTGATTCGAGTATGAAAACTGATACTTCCTACACTTGGGAAGTCAGGTGGCGAGTGTAGTTGTCATGCTAGTATGACTAACCAATTAATGAATCAGACATCCGGTACTGGCAGTAAGCAAGTGCGCTTTAAAAATAACAAACACTGCAAAAAATGACATTGGGTTGTAAAATATACCTGTTTCTTTCGCCTGTGCCGTCAACAATATTAGTTACTTTTCCAGTTTTATTTTTAGAATGATTCTCTTTTCGTATTCCATTCTTCATTTTATACAAAACTTTCATTTAAATACAGTATAAGAATTTAATAGACAATTCAAAGTAAAATGAAGATCAAAGAGAATAAAGGAGATAAGTCAATTTTCCACAAAAAATATATATATGAAAATTTAGATCATTCAAACCATCGAAACGTAATCTTTCCGATAGGCTTACCATTTTGAAAAGATTTGCAAAAATATGAACTGAAATGATTAGAATAACAATAAATATAAACATATAAAATAAACAGAAATATAAAATTATATAATATACAAAATATAAAAATAAATACAAGTAAATAATATAACAATAAATGTCTAAAATCGCTCTCCTAAAAATTACCAAAAGTTGACCTATGTTATTTCCTTAATTCCCCTTCCTACCCTTCAAATTTAAATTGTACGAAATTCTTTATTGCGTATAATAATGTGTTACAAAACCAGTAGGCTAATTTAAAAAGATAACTAGCCTACCAGTGAAAGATTATGTACGTGTTGTTTGAATGTGTGTCAATTGGAAATAAATGTAAGTTTTCCAATAAAAAACAATAGATCTATATTAAGCTATCACTGGAGTCCAATCTAATTACAAAATAAATGAAACGTTGAACGTTAAGTTGTAAATTAATATGTAAACTCTGTGCGTGACAGACAAACACAGATTAACGAAAAACTGAGTAAAAACTAGTTCCATTAGAATACCGTAAAATAATTGTATTACCAACTATTTGCGTGAGAGACCACCTTTGTCTATTGATAAGTGGCAGTGCAATACTGCCCTCGGAAAGATCGATCCAAAGGAAGGTGAACTTCAATCGAACTAACAATATTTGGCAACAATGTGTTAGCTAAATCTTTTAAGTAAATAATAATTAATTTTTCTCAATCATTTTTGGAAATGTACGGACTACATTGATTCATCTGCCGCTATACGTTGTAGGGTATGTAAGCAAAAGAGAATCACCAATGTCGAGTAAATCCCCATTTTGTATGATTGATTTCGAATAGAGAACGGATTTTCGATGTTTGTTAAACTATAAACTGAGAGGTTACAAAAATATAGGCACACCAAGAGCCAAATGGCAAGATGTTCTCGCATGAGGACGAAATAGGCTAACAAGTCTACTCCTTGTAGACAAGACATACAGAAATAATGTTGTAGGCGACTGAAAGTTGTCTTACAATAGTACATTATGCAACGAGCCTAAAATGGTAGTAATTAAGACGCGAGTATGTTTATGAAACGAACGCAAGCGAGTTTCATAATTTTCATATGAGCGTCTTAATTACCATTATAGGCAAGTTTCATACGACTTTTTGCTCGACCATATTTCTAACTTGAAATTATTCATAAGTATTCATATTATTCTTAACTGACTGGGGAGCGGAAGTGACCTTGTGCAATATCTCGTAAATTGTGAGATGTGCACAGAAGCGAAAGTATTGATTTTTCCGAGGAACAAATGTCATTGACCTTGATATAATCTAGAGAGTAAAATGAACATTAATCTTGATATAACCTTGATATTGATTTAGACATTGAAAAACGAGATGACAAATTGAATTTATTTACAATTAACGCTAAATTTTAGTAACAGAACATAACCTTCTGCGACAGTATTGGATTTCCAGCCTCCGTGACGTTTCGCTAGTTGTCTTTCGATTGCATATCCGAGAATAATCGATACTTGCGCTTTCATATTGCTACAATGGTGGTTTCTGATTGGTGGAAAACCTGAAATTTAATGAATAGGTGTACCTTAATGAGGTCCATTAAAGGGCTGCTATCAGGTGTATAATTACTACATTTCGGGATGGTCGAGCATAAACAAATATACTACACTAGTGTGCAGACACTAACTGTTAATAAACGTACCAACTGACACAACCAAGTCGTTAAGATCATACGTTAACATATTGCTAAAAATGCAAACATTTGAAAACATTAGTACCTTGTTAGTCTAGTGAATGAACCACCAGAAATAACTCAGTCGTCAAGACCATACGTTGACACATTTTCTCAAAAATGCAAACTTTTGAAAACATTAGCACTTTATTAGTCCACTACTACCACTATTCCTACTACTACTACTACTACTACTACTACTACTACTACTACTACTAATAATAATAATAATAATAATAATACAGCTTGCTTGACCACAAAAGGAATGAACTAATTACAAAAGAATTGAAAATTACACCTATTTATGAACATCTCAACCACTATAGAAAAAAATGGCTTAACCATGTCAATAGGATGGACCGTTCCAGACTCCGAAGACAAATTCTCCGCTATATACCACATGGAAGACGATCTTTGGGACGCCCCCTGATAAGATGCACGGAGACCGTAACAGGCCACTAGGCCTAATACCTGCAAGGACGATGATGATGATGATGATGATGATAATAATAATAATAATAATAATAATAATGATAATAATAATAATAATAATAATAATAATAATAATGTACTCCGTTATGTTTCAAGTGATATCATTCAAGACAACAATTCAGCGCACCCAAGTTCTAGTCACGATCTTTCCTTTTTTGTATTTGTCTTATGTTGTCTTCATTGAGGGGCTTGCACAAAAATAGCCACGAAGTCGCACTGCTAATAGTGGTTCAACATTTTAACAAGAAACACTAAATCCTTAAAGGCAGATAATAATAATAATAATAATAATAATATAATAATAATAATAATACTTACTCACAAATTGATTTTAAAGAATTCGGAGGTTCATTTCCGTCCTCACACAGCCCGCCATCGGCCCCTATCCTGAGCAAGATTAATCCAGCTCTTACATCATATTCCACCTCCCTCAAATATATTTTTATATTATCCTCCCATCTACGTCTTGGCCTCCCCAAAGGTCTTTTTCCCTCAGGTATTCCAACTAACACTCTATATGCATTTCTGGATTCACCCATACGTACTACATGCCCTGTTCATCTCAAATGCGTAGATTTAATGTTCCTAATTATGTCAGGTGAAGAATACAATGCGTGCAGTTCTGCGTTGTGTAGTAACGTTCTCCATTATTCTGTAACTCCATCCTCTTAGCCCCAAATATTTTCCTAAACACCTTATTGAAGAATTTTCTGCCCTTTTCCATGAAAAAAAATGTTAGTGCAAACACTCGTGATGCCCCACTTCGATTACTGTAATATTCTGCTTACTGACCTAAGCGTTACTTCGGCGCAGAGACTATAACATGTTCATAATATGTGCGTCCGTTTCGTCTGCAATATTCGCCGGGCTGATCACTTAACACCATCCCTCGAAATGTTGTCCTGGCTCCGTCTAGAAGATCGTAGGAAAATCTACTGTCTTTCCCTTCTCTTTCACATATTGCATTTCTGCACTCCTGTCTATCTTGCGTCTCATTTTCAAAATTTATCCACTCATTATAACCTAGACACACGATCACAACACTCCTCAATATTATCCATTCCCTCCCACCGAACATCCTCATATTCATCTTCTTTCACAATGGCTGTTCCTCGGCTTTGGAATTCCCTACCGAGTAATGTCAGGGACTGTCAGACATCAAACCAATTTAAGAATAGACTAACGAAATATTTTTCTAACAATTGTTGTTAACAATAATAGGTGTTTCAGGTTTCTCATTGTTTAATGGTTATATATATATATATCACAGAATAAATATTGAAATTATCTCATTATTATTATTACTACAATTATTATTATTATTGTTGTTATTATTATTATTATTATTATTATTATTATTATTATTATTACTATTTCTTACCAATGTTTATTATTGTCACACTAACATTACTTATCCAACTTTCATTATTTACTTTTATGTTGTTTTATGGTCTAGATACTAATGTAATAACTATGTAACCAATTGTATTGAATTAGATTAGAGTCTGGCTGGACGGAAGAGAAACCTACTGGCCTTAGCTCTGCCAGATTAAATAAATAAATAATTATTATTATTCTCGAACACCCTTATCCTCCATTCCTCTCTCGAAGTGAGAGTCCAATAATAATAATAATAATAATAATAATAATAATAATAATAATAATAATAATAATAATAATAATAACACGTCGATGTTCATACTAACGTAATTCTGCCAGCACTGGCGTGATGAAAACGGACGCCAAAGCGACGACCAGCTTTGCCCACAGGGAAGCGCACAGCATGACTACGTTCAGGATGAGAATCACTTTCACGAGTCACGCCGTGCTTCTGTTTCCGCTATATATATTGGGGATGCCGATTGCTGGCCGGTTGTCCCAGAAGGCTGTCGTAAAGTTGCTTCTGGTTTTCAGCGAAATGCCCAAGTTCATGACCAGACACCAAGGCAGTCCACTGTTCTGCGTAGCGCAGTAATGCAGCCTTGTGCCGGGTTATCTCAGGAAGTCGGTTTCATTTGATGTAGAGTAACGGATATGATCCAAAGCGAGGAAATAGGGGTTCAAATCCAACTGTCTTCATTTGCTTCATGTCATTTATGAGAGGACCACAAGTGGGTCATCTAAATTTTTTACTGTCTTAGTTACACATTGAATGAGTGAGTGTGTTGTGTGTGCTTGTTTGTGTGTAACTAAAACTTTAATACAAGTGATCAATCTGCCAACTTCCGATTGTAAATTCACAAGGACATTTCAGTGTATCTAGAAATAAAATTTACTTCCGATGCCTCTGTCGAGGTCATTCTCATGTATCCTACCATGTTTTGCTTAATTCACTTCCAAGGATTCGTCTTTTTGTTTTGTACAATAAAATTAAATATATTTTTTAAAATTAGTTTATTTCACGACAATGTATCTACTGCTGTGGAGTTATCTAGCGTCTGAGTGATATGATGGTGATAATGCAAGCGATATGAATCCACGATCCAGGGCCGAAAGTTACCCAGCATTTGCTCTTAATGGGTCTAGGCAAAATCCCGGAAAATCTTCATCCAGGTAACTTGTCCCAACCAAGACTTGAACCAGGACCCGCTGTTGCACGGTCAGACTTACTAACCGTTACTCCACTGCGATGGACAATTAAGTACCGGTATCTTATTATAGCTTCTATTGTGTAAATACAGGGTGTTAAGAAAAAAGTATCCAATATTTTAGGAGGTGCTAGTATGCATCAAAACAAGAAAAAAGTGTCTAATAAACATGGGTCCTACAACACATACTTTCTGATATCTGAACACTAGTTCATAGGAGGTGCTCAATGTGACGTCCATTCATGACAATGCATTCCTCTGCCTTTCGGCGTAAGGAATCACGCACTCTTTGGAATTGACCTGGTTGTCCTTGATAACCAAAAGTCTAGGGGATTTAGGTTTTGGGAACGAGCAGGTCAAGGTGTGAGGCCTCCCCAATCAATCCAGTGTTCCTGAAATGTCAGCGTCAGGTGTTCACGCTCATTGCGGAAAAATGTGCTGGTGTGCCATCGTGCATGAACCACATCTGTAGTCTTTACTGACATGGCACATACTCCAGCAAGGTAGGCAATACGTTAATTAGAAAATCCTGATAACGAGTCCCAGTTAATCTCTGTGGTAGCACGTATGACCCTTAATCTATCGCCAAGAACGCCTGGCCATACGTTGATTGAGAATCGGTGCTGATGCCTTGTTTCTTCAACTGCATGGGAATTTCCTTCAGCCCACACATGCTGATTACGAAAATTCACAACACCATCTCTGCTGAACCCCGCTCATATCCACAACAAAACTTTTCTTTTCAGTATTCCTTGCGATGTATCAATATTCCATACCAGGGGTGTCAACTACGGTATGATTATCTGGTAGTCTGCTGTATTGTAGGGCAGAAAAATGCATTGCCATAAATGAACATCACATTGAGCGCCTCCTATGAACAAGTGTTCAGATCTCAGAAAGTGTGTGTCGTGTAGGATCCATGTTTATTAGACATTTTTTTCTTGTTTTGATGCATACTATCACCTCCTAAAATATTGGATTTTTTTAACACCCTGTTTTTTGTGGGTTGATGTTATTCAGTCAACTTCCGAAGACAGGTTGGAACTTCATAAATGACGCCAATAAGGCATCACTCGTGAGGCAAGTAAGCAGGGAGGTAGTAGAGTCAGTTCATTAAACAGATTCAAGAGGGTTGATATTAAGGAAATAAAACAATCAATTAATTCATTTATATTCATGCTGTTAATCATGAATTTGAGGACATTATTTGCCTGTCTGTTTGTAGGCTTATAATATCCATCTATCCCAGACCTGCAGAACTGTAGTTCCTCAGAGCGACTGCCTTCGTACCCCTTCGTACCTTTTCTACTACAGTAGTGTGGTCATACGTTCTATTTGCGTTCGGCTATATCAACATTCAACCTCGCGGCGGCAAGTAACAATACGCGGACTAAGAGAACTGGGACATGGCAAAAGCTAAACCCGAGAAGAAATATTACAGTAGAATCCCGATTATCCGTCACCCTACTAACCGATTGGTGTATTATCCGTCTGTCTTTCTCTCGCTTTTTTTTTCTGCAGAAATATATAAAGTACTGTACATTGTATTAGCACGTAATTTTTTTTGTAGACAGTGTTATTACAAGCTTTTTCCTTACACAGTATGGTCTACTGTTCGAATTGTCGTACTGTGTAACTTCTGTATAAAATGTATTCTACGTGTGTCAAAAGAAATTTTGTTGTGTTAAGTATCGAGGGAAAAAAAAGTGTGAATAATTGAGTAGTTTGGAAAAAGAGAAACTGTGGCTCATCTCGTAACAGAATACGAGTTTGGAGAGTATAAAGTACGTAAATCTACAACACGAGACCTTCACTTTCCACAGGCAGCCATTACAAGGAGTTTTCTTGCCCTTAAAAACCCGTCGTTGACAATGAGACTTAAATTGGTGAACTTGTGATCCACTACTTAATCTGTTAAATACAATGCTATAGAGGAATTTACGAAAGTGTATTATTCACTAAATTTACGAAAATATTTCATGGTACGGACTATCCGATTTTTTTCGATTAACCGTTCAGCCCACCCCCCTTCATTACCACAGATAATAGAGGTTCTACTGTACTTCTAAAGGAAATGGAAATATTATTATTTTGTTGTTGAAGAATACGAAATAATTGTTTGTTTACTGTGTCCCATCCAATTTATTTCTACTCGTCATTTCAATATTAAACGACATTTCAACAAAGCCCATATTAAGAATTATGGAATAAACAAACTTTCCGGTAAGTTCATTATTACGAACTTTATATTGATTACTTACTTACTTATGGCTTTGAAGAAACCCGGAGGTTCATTGCCCGCCCTCACATAAGTCCGCCATCGGTCCCTATCTTGAGCAAGAGTAATCCAGTCTCTATCATCATATCCCACCGCCCTCTAATCCATTTTAGTATTATCCTCCCATCTATGTCTCGGCCTCATCAGAGGTCTCTTTCCCTCCGGCATCCCAATTAACACTCTATATGCGTTTCTGGATTCGCCCATACGTGCTACATGCCTGCCCATCTCAAACGTCTGGATTTAATGTTCCTAATTATGTCAGGTGAAGAATACAATGCGTTCAGTTCTGCGTTGTGGGAGTTTCTCAATTCTCCTGTAACATCAGCCCTCATAGCCGCAAATATTTTTCTAAATATCTTATTCTCAAACATCTTTAACCTCTGTTCCTGTCTCAAAGTGAGAGTCCAAGTTTCACAACAGAACAAATGGTAATATAACTGTTTTATAAATTCCAACTTTTAGCTTTTTTGAGAGCAGACTGGATGACAGAAGCTTCTCAACCGAATAATAACACGCATTTCTCATATTTATTTTGCGTTTAATTTCCTCCCAAGTATCATTTTTATTTGTTACTGTTGCTTTAAGATATTTGAATTTTACCACCATTTTAAAGGATAAATGTCAAATTTTTATATTTCCGTTTCGTGCAATATTCTGGTCACGGGACATCATCATATAAGTTACTTTGTGTTTTCGGGATTTGCTTCCAAACTTCTTGTATATTAGTTAGTCTATTTGTTTGTATACTGTTAAATTAAGGACATCACTCGTAGTGTTCATTTTGTATTGAAATGAGTAGTGACATTTATATTAACTTTGAAGGTTCATTACTTAAATGCTACAATTTTATGTTCCGTAGGTGATGATAGGAGGAAAGTTTTGGAAAATCTAAAGCAGGCTAGGTACAAAGAAAGCGCAAAGAAACTACCGACAGAAAATCTAGCATAATCGTAAACCTTGAAACGACATAACGCATTATAAATAAAATTACTTTATTACAATCCTTTTCGAAAATTACAATGCCGCCACTGATGGATCTTCCACACGCAAAGAAAGTAAAAAACTCTACTTAGAAGTCGATCGTCACCAATGGAAGTGGAGTAAGGAGTATTTCCCCTACTTACGAGTTCTGCAGGCCCAATCTATCCATTCACTCATTCGTCCAACAATTTATCCATCAATTCATCAGAACTATCACACACAGATCGATATTGTTGTTGTTGTTGTTGTTTAGTCAACTGTCCGAAGATAGGTCTGGACAAGTGACACCAACAAGGCACCACTTATAAGGCAATTAGGCCAGGAGATAAAGAGGTAGGGTGGCTAGTTCCTTTCCCCTTTCGTTGCATACATCGCCGACTAGCTATTAGTCAGACTTCAGATGCATACAAACAATAATTGTTCTTCCTCCGACACATAACGTCAAGCGAGATGTACTGCTTGATAATAGATGTACATATCAGAGGGCTGGTTGATATATTCGCATTTAATTCAATTATCCATACATTCACGTATACGTCCATCTATCCATCCATTCATACATCCACCCTCCATCCTCATCCATATAGTCACCAATCATACAATGTGTGTGTGTATGAGTGTGTGTGTGTGTGAGTGTGTGTGTGTGGTCCATTTGTCTGACCTCCATCATATGACAAGTGGTCAGCCGACCTACTTCCGATTTTAGATGCACAAGGACATATCAACAAAATTTACTTCTGGTGCCTGTATAGGGGATATTCTCATGTATCCTGTCTTGTTTTCATTTGTCTTATGTCAAAGGTACGTCTTTTTGATCTGTTTTGTTCTTAAGCTCCTTATTTATTTGTTTTAATTTTCTAGCTATTTATCTGCATATCCACATATCCATCCACTCATTTATCCACCAACTTACACAATAATGTATCACAACTATCACTCTTACACAAATGTATTTTCTATTAATTCAGTCATCAATATATTCACATACCCATCTAACATCATTCGTTCCCATCCTTTCGTTCATTAATTGATTAATTCTTCAATTCCTTTTTGTTATTTATTTGTTCATTCATTTATTCATATACCCATTTATTCCTTTTGTTTATTCATTCATTCCCTACGTTTATTTAATTATTCATGAACTCTTTTCGTTCATTCCGTTTGTATTTGATTAATTAATTCCTTTCGTTTATTTAATTATTCATGAACTCCTATTGGTTATTTATTCGATCATTCCTTTTGTATTTTATTAATTAATTCCTTTCGTTTATTTAAATATTCATGAACTCATTCCTATTGGTTATTTATTCGTTCATTCCTTTTGTATTTTATTCATTAATTCATTTAGTTAATTTAATTATTCATGAACTCATTCAAATTGGTTATTTATTCGTTCGTTCCTTTTGTATTTTATTAATTAATTCCTTTCGTTTATTTAAATATTCATGAACTCTATTGGTTATTTATTCGTTATTCCTTTTGTATTTTATTTATTCTTTCGTTTATTTACCTTTTGTATTTTATTCATTCATTCCTTTCGTATTTTATTTAATTATTTCATGAACTCCTATTGGTTATTTATTCGTTCATTCCTTTTGTATTTTATTTTATTCCTTTCGTTTATTAAATTCATGAACTTCCTATTGGTTAATTCATTCCTTTTGTATTTTATTCATTAACTTTCGTTTATTTAATTATTCATGAACTTCCTATTGTTATTTATTTTATTCTTTTGTTCATTAATTCCTTTTGTTTATTTAATTTTATTAATTTATTCGTTCATTTTTGTATTTTATTTTATTTAAATATTCATGAACTCCTATTGGTTATTTATTCGTTCATTCCTTTTGTATTTTATTCATTAATTCATTCGTTTTCGTTAATTCAATTATTCATGAACTCATTCATATTGGTTATTTATTCGTTCGTTCCTTTTGTATTTTATTAATTTATTCCATTTTCGTTTATTTAAATATTCATGAACTCCTGTTGGTTATTTATTCGTTCATTCCTTTTGTATTTTATTAATTAATTCCTTTCGTTTATTTTTATTCATGAACTCCTATTGTTTATTTATTCGTTCATTCCTTTTGTATTTTATTAATTAATTCCTTTCGTTTATTTAATATTCATGAACTCCTATTGGTTATTTATTTATTCGTTCATTCATTTTGTTTTTTATTTTATTAATTAATTCCTTTCGTTTATTTAAATATTCATGAACTCCTATTGGTTATTTATTCGTTCATTCCTTTTGTATTTTATTAATTAATTCCTTTCGTTTATTTAAATATTCATGAACTCCTATTGGTTATTTATTCGTTCATTCCTTTTGTATTTTATTAATTAATTCCTTTCGTTTATTTAATTATTCATGAACTCCTATTGGTTATTTATTCGTTCATTCCTTTTGTATTTTATTCATTAATTCCTTTCGTTTATTTAATTATTCATGAACTCCTATTGGTTATTTATTCGTTCATTCCTTTTGTATTTTATTAATTAATTCCTTTCGTTTATTTAATTATTCATGAACTCCTATTGGTTATTTATTCGTTCATTCCTTTTGTATTTTATTCATTAATTCCTTTCGTTTATTTAATTATTCATGAACTCCTATTGGTTATTTATTCGTTCATTCCTTTTGTATTTTATTCATTAATTCCTTTCGTTTATTTAATTATTCATGAACTCCTATTGGTTATTTATTCGTTCATTCCTTTTGTATTTTATTAATTTAATTCTTTCGTTTATTTAAATTTTTTCTATTGGTTATTTATTCGTTCATTCCTTTTGTATTTTATTCACTATTTAATTATTCATGAACTCCGTTATTGGTTATTTATTCCTTTCGTTTATTTAATTATTCATGAACTCCTATTGGTTATTTATTCGTTCATTCCTTTTGTATTTTATTCATTAATTCCTTTCGTTTATTTAATTATTCATGAACTCCTATTGGTTATTTATTCGTTCATTCCTTTTGTATTTTACTCATTAATTCCTTTCGTTTATTTAATTATTCATGAACTCCTATTAGTTATTTATTCGTTCATTCCTTTTGTTTTTTTAATTATTATTTTACTCATTAATTCCTTTCCGTATTTTACTCATTAATTCCTTTTATTTAATTATTCATGAATAAACTCCTGTTGGTTATTTATTCGTTCATTCCTTTTGTATTTCATTCATTCACTCCTTTCGTTTACTTAATTATTCATTAATTAGTTTTGTTTATTTATTTCGTCATTTACTGTGTTTGTTTATTCACTGATTTTTGTCGTTTACTTAATTATTCATTAAAAGGGGGTCACCAGCATAAAGCGCTATCTAACAAAATCTGAATTTGTGCCAAGGTGAACGTCCACTTCCGATCCTGTTATAAATATCTAATTCAATTTCAACAGCAGATTAGCATGTTATTTGGATTAATCCTTTCCGAAGAATTCTGCACACAAGACGTGAAAATGGAATGAAAATTATAGTTGATATGGAAGCAGAAGTGAACCTGTGCACCACATTTAGATTTTGTTAGTTAGCACCTTTTGCTGGTGACTTCTCCAGTTACTTTTGTTTATTTATTTGGTCACTCCCTGTTGTTTGTTTATTCATTAATTTCTTTCGTTCATTTAATTATTCATGTACTCCTTTCGTATATTTAATTATTCATGTACTCCTTTCGGTTATTTGTTCGTTCATTCCTTTTGTTCATTTATGCACTAATTTATGTTTATTAATTCCTTTTGTTTACTTATTCGTTCATTTCTCTTGTTGGCTCATTTATTCATTCATGTATGCAATCCTTTCTTTTATTTAATTATTCATGAATTCCATTTGTTTATTCATTTATTAATTTATTCTTTATTTATTAATTTATTCCTTTCGTTTATTTATTCATTCACTCATTTTTTCATTTGTCTGTTTATTCATTCTTTCCTTTCGTTTATTTAATTATTCATTAATTGTCTTGGTTCATGATTCATCCATCCATCCATCCATCCATCTATCCATCCATCCATCCATCCATCCATCCTTCCATCCATTCATCCATCCATCCATCCATCCATCCGTCTATCCATCCACCCAGCCATTCATTCATTCATTCATTCATTCATTCATTTACTCATTAATTCCTTCGGTTTATCATTCATTAATTGCATTCAAGAACAGGGTTTTTAAGTGCCGTAATTATATGACATAGGTTTTGAAGTGTTTTTATTTCGGTCTGAAAGAAGCCATGCTAACGTTCTTATCACTCTTGAAAATCCAAAAATTCAGAAGGGTATTAATCCTGTATGTCTCAAGTACAGCAGTGGCAAAAAAACCGGACCGTTCCTTGTAGCTGATACAAAAGAATCCTGTGCTGACTATTGTGTCAAACTGTGGTAATTTCAATATGGATAGTGAAGCCAGAGGTATGTACTGCTATTTAATTTAAAAAAAAATACGCAGTTATCTTTGCCGAATAGAGGTAGAAATGTAATATTGATGCCAGATGAAAATAAAAGTCTCAAAATTTTTTTGTCTATAAGTTTGAGGCACTGAAGGAAACGAAAGACGGTAAGAATCGAACAAATTCAATAAATTTCATTGTTACAATTAATTATACTAGATGGATGTGTTTTGTGACTAGCAAAATTTGAATCTGTGACTCTGAAATCAGCCACAAGGGTTGGTCCGGTTTTCCTTGCCACTAATGTACAATGACGCAAACGGTGACCGAACTCAACTACTAATGTTTTTAGTTGGTTTTTTTTTAACTGCGGTACACTGTTTTAACTACTAGGTTATTTAGCGTCGATGGAATTTATGATAGCGAGATTATATGTATTTACCGAGATGAGGCAGAGGATGTCCCATGGGTTTACTTGATATTTGCCTTACAGTTGGGGTTTCTTTGATTTTGCATTCTTAATGGTTTCTTCGTTATTTCTGCTATTATTAATTTAAGTGATATTCAATCTTCATTTATTTTTTCTATTATTCCTTTTATATATTTCTCTAACTCAGTTTTATATGCTAGACTGTTCGAGTAACTGGATCTTACACTGTTTCGTCACATTCGGGGTTACTTTTTCGTATTTAATCCTATTTTTTTTTAGATGGACGTAGGCCTAATCATATTTTGTAGCATTCTGGATAATCTGTGGCTACTTCTGCTCACTTGTAGCTTCTTGTTTATTCATTTAATTAATTATTAAATCTGAAAGTCACTGCTCCAAGGAAGAGATTTTTATTTCACCGCCAACTGCAGAATGACTTGAGCCTCGTGAAGACACCTATAGGTATAAAATGTGATTGAGAATTTGTTAATAAGGATAAAGTGGTCTGGAAGTAGCAATTGTTACATTGCTTCATTTAAACCAGTATATGGTACTGCTTCTTGCCGCGTCTGTTCAATCGCTAGCGCGCTGGTCTTCCATGCACGCGGCCCGAGTTCAATCCCCAGCCAGTCATGATGGAATTTGTGGTGGACAAAGCAGGCGTTGTAGAGGGATTTTTTTCGGGGTACTCCTGTTTCCCTGTATCATTTCACCAACACTCTCTACCTTCCCCTCACTTCATCTGTAATCTGGAATAATTAAAAATAGACTGAGGTGAAATCTTGGGTGTGGTACGAATTACAGAAAACTCCTGGCCAGTTATCATCAGGCTACATGTCTGAGGATGGACGCAAGATTTATCGTCTGTCAACTTCGGGTTCACAAATGCCACCCAGGCCACTTTTTGGATTTGGATAATCATAGCATAATGGCGCACAATGGGCCAAAGCAAGTCCAAGTGGAAGGACCCTGTCTTAGTCTAGCTGTCCCTTGCAGGGAAACATAAGTTTGTTAGTGTATAACTACGAAATGGGAAATACGATCATTTCAGGCGATGAAAATGCGATTTGTATGAACGTTAATAAAATCTATAAATTCCAACCGATTGTACTAATTCTTTCAGAAAGTGTTAAATTCGTGTATCTACACCAGTATCTATCATAGGTTTCGAGGTTCGATGCAAATAAAAGAAATTATGAAGATTTATTTTTCGCGAGATTTTCAAATATGAAAACATGAATAAAAATCACAAATCCCAACTGAATCTTCTAATTCCTTTAAAAAATGTTAAATTCATGTGCCTTCGAGCATATCTACTAAAAGTTTCATGATCCCATGCAGAGAAACGTAAGTTTGTTAGTGTATAACTACGAAATGGGAAATACGATCGTTTCAGGCGACGAAAATGCGATTTGTATAAACGTTAATAAAATCTATAAATTCTAACCGATTGTGCTAATTATTTCAGAAAGTGTTAAATTCGTGTGCCTACACTAGTATCTATCATAGGTTTCGAGGTTCGATGCAAAGAAAAGAAATTATGAAAATTTATTTTTCGCAAGATTTTCAAATATGAAAACATGGGTAGCCAAACCAAGCCAGATAATAATTACTTCTTCTTTATTACCACTAGCATGCATAATTTTAGTTTGTACATAAATTTAGAAATTATGCAACATAGAAAAACATCCTTTCCTTCGAAACTTTTCATCGCACTTTGTATCATAGTTTGATATTATCTGTTGTTTGTGATGAACGAAGTAGTTTTACGGAGATATAATTTTTCTCGAGGGTCAATCAACTAACCAGCTGAGCTTGTTGGCTTGTTGTGTCCGCACTCTTCCTACGCTGCTCCAACCTATCGATGGCTCAGAACCAGACTGTTCCAAATCCATTTTACTATTTTTGTTTTCAGGAGAGCTATTTTAAGCTCCTGACATTCGAAGCTTCATGAAACAATTTGGAATAGCTTCACAGCAACTTTATGGATATAAATATTTACAATTTTGTTCGATTCATCTATGCAGACAAGAACTGGAACACAATGAAACACAGATTTCTTCCTTATAAAAAGTTGGACATAGAACAGTCTGGTTCTCAGCCATCGCTATGTTCTACCCTTCGCTAAACTCATAAAATAGGCTACTTTTAAAGAGTTGAATCTGAAACAACATTCACAATTATGCTATTCGACAAAGGATAGCACATTGAAAATAATAATTAGAATCATTCTGACTTTGAGGAAATCTGTAAACAGCTGACTTTTGAACTCGGTGAAAATGTCCTTATCATTTAATAATCGTATGTACAACCCGTTTCAGCTCACGTTACCCGAGGCGTCTTCGTGAACCATCCGTTACGTCATACACTGTACAGTCGCGAGAGAATATTAGTCTATCAGTCTAGACTAGAGCAGCGTGAGGGACGTGTCTACAATCCGTTGAAGCATTTTAATACTGCATTAGTGAATTATTTAGTTGTATTATCATTGAATATACTGTGCATTGAATCGAACGGTACGTATTTATACTCCATTGAAGCATTTTAATACTGCATTAGTGATTCATTTAGTTGTAATATCGTTTAATATGCTGTATATTGAATGAAAACGGAATGTGATGAAACACAAAATAGCGGGCATTATATGAGGGCGGCAATGAACCTTCGGGTTCCTTAAAAGCCATTTGTAAGTAAGTAATGATTGCAAAATTGTACAGTACCACATCCGATCCGCACCTATTCCTAAATCAACTATAGACGAACTGTTTTCTTCTTTTTATCAACAGTAATCTCACTAGAGGTTTTGATTTGTTTAGAGAAAATCAAAACTCGAGTGGGATTTAATTGACTATTACACGATTAGAAGAAAGTATATAAAGATTAGAAGAAATAAAGTACTCCAATACAATAAAATATTAATTGACTTAGTGAAATTCTATTTCACTAATGTTAGCTTCACCAAAACGTTTGAACGGAGCCGCCATTTTCAGTTGACTGTTTATGCTGTAAACAAATGACGATCGCAAAACATATTTTATAGTACCGTAAAGAATTTGCAGTTTGAAATGTTGCAAACAAAGAAACAAATGCTAGGATAGTGATAAAAAGAAACAAATTCTAGGGAAGCGATAAAATTAAACAAATACTAGGAAAGCGATAAAATTGTGCGATAAGCAGCCATGATTGGTTAAAAGACGTCCTTTCGTACCGTTTTATTGGTCAAAAGTAGTGTGACGGAGTAAAAGTGTAACAATCAGTCAAAAGCTTCTGCGGCTTCATGAAACGTCTGCAGTAATCAACATGTTGCTCATAGATGTCTGTTTCCAAAGGAAGAGCTTGTAAAGTTTTAACTGAGATCTTACAAATTAGAGATAGGATTGTTTCACATGCCTCAGATAGTCTGTACAACATGAAACATCTGACTTCATATCCGTTCAGAAGAAAGCCATGCTGAGGATTTTTATAATTATTCCGTTAACATTTTATTGCTATTGGCCGGCTTTGAATGCGCCACTTGGAGTCTATTGGCTGGTACGATAATTACAGACCGAGCACGATACTATTACCTTATAATATCATTAATTTTATTGGCACTGAATATTTTCTGGAAATGTATCACTATAGTTAAGTAGATCATTATATATTCACCCGCCCGCCTACGCACTATTTATTATGTAGTTTTCATTTTGTTAACAGGTTACACTTGTGGAATAATGAGTCATCCGTTTGATCAAGACATTGGAATGTCACTTCTCACTTAGAAGTTGTCTGGACTTATTTGACTAAACAAATTGCAGTGAGGCTGAATTTCTTGTTCTTGTTGGGTCAAATGTTGCCAATTTAAAAAAAAAATGTTGTCTTTTTGAAGATTCAGACATTTTTTTCCTTGATCACTCATACTTTCTTCAGTATTTTTACGCACATGTATTGTCTACAAGGTGATTAATGAAGTGTGACCCACGCTTTAGGAATGATTTCTATAGGTAATTTTGATTAAAAAACGTCGCATAAACATAGATCTGGTGATCAATATTTAAGGAGCTACAGCTGTTCGAATCCTAGTAAAAGAAGCGACTATGAGCAGAATTAAAGGGAACAAATTAAAAATGCACATACAGATTACACTTCAACTCACTTGGTCGCATGGCTGTGAATCGCGCACGTAGCATTTTGTTGCTCGGCACTGCTGATGAGCTCAGCAACGTCCACAATAGAGGAAGTAATTTTATTGTGCCCACACCTGTGGAGTAACGGCTAGCGTGTCTGGTCGCGAAACCAGGTTGGGGCAAGTTACCTGGTTGAGGTTTTTCTCCGGGGTTTCATCTCAACTCAATATGAGCAAATGCTGGGTAACTTATGGTGTTGGACCCCGGATTCATTTCACCGGCATTATCACTTTCATCTCATTCAGACGCTAAATAACCTAAGCTGTTGATAAATCACTTAGTATATATTCTAAGACTTTGTACGTCATCATTTGTGCCAAGTATACATAAACTTGTTGAAAATAAAAGTTGCCAGAAAAGTCACCAAGAGAAATGTGAAGTACCAACGCAGTGATGTCAAAGCAAGTGCATTTTTCTGACCTTGACGTCGTCCGCGGGCAGCAAGCGCTAAGTATGGAAAGAGGAAGGGTTGTATATATGAATAAGCAACCTGTTGGATTAAGAAAACAGTGGTGCACAAACTTCAAACGGAACGTGAAATTTTGTCGTTATTTTTATATGGCTTCTTTCTGTTTAATATTATCTATATTGTCTGTAAAACAAAAGTACTAATACTGATTTCTTAATATTGCACTTGGGTTTTAAATCTTAATAACATAATAGAGAGTTCAGAAGGAATATTCACTTAAATTCCATAGTAGTATAATATTATACTGTATTAAGTGGATGAAACACAATATCATTCATAAAGAAAGTGATATTCCAAAGAAAGAGATTGAGTACGACATGATAAGTTGGAATTTATATTGATGGTATCTTTAGCCTTACAAAAGTAACCAATAAACTAATCAAAACAATATTACAGTACAAAGCAAAGTTACCTAGGTACTGTATCTGTTTTAAGTGTAACTAATATTACATAACAAAACTCTTATCGCATTATGCTTTTAAGGTGATATTTGTGAGCAACTTCCTATCATCAAAATATTAAATTATTTTCTCGAAATCTACTGAAGCTATAGAGGTGACATTTTTACAACACATGAGCACGTATCTTTTGCTTATGATGTAACAGCAGTTGCTTTGTTAATTCATTTCCTTACAAACAATTTCCATGCGAATATTTTCAAAATTTTCAATAAGCTTACACTATCTTCAGTAATACGTATATACGGTATATTAGATGTACGAAAACATTCTGTAAGGCTACTAAATAAATAGGCCTATACCTGAAAATTTCACTTTTCTATACGAAAAGTTGAGAAAATACTTCTTTTGAATAAAAAAGTCAAACTTGTGAAAAATGAGCATTAAAATTAAAACTTACATTCTTATAATGCACTTATACTTCTCAGGCAAATCTAAAAATTAACATGAATACAGTTTCAATAAGTTCTTTTCCCTTTATCTATTGAATCAGTGCTAGCCATCCCTGAATATAGCTCGACCAAGCGGCATATACTCTCTCTTTGGTCTGTCTCTTTTCTTTCCGCTGTAAAGCGCTCAGGCTCTCCTGGGCTCTAAAGCGCGCGCTTGCTCATATGGGCATCAGTTGACATGACTGGTCTATGCTGACAGATATGTTAAATTAAGTTTTGCTTGAAGTACATACGTTATGTTAGAATTTTATATATTTTATTTTGTACTATTTTTGGGAAGATATATGAACTCTTCTCATATTTTATTTTAAGCTTTCTGTGTTCAAATTGCGCCTGTCACCCTACTTGACAGCGACCTCGATAGAGGAAAATGATCGCTTTAATTATTCTTTTGAATACACCAGAATGCTTAAACATGCATTATTTAATAGACTTGAGAATATAACTACTACAATGAGCAGAGGATTGAGAAGAAGGTTCATAAATAAATTAACAGTGATGAAATTATATTACAAATTGTAAATCAACATCGTGTTAACATGGTGTTAATCTGTTTTTTAGTCTTTAACTCATTTATTTATTTTCATTTGTTGATACAATGAGGTAATTAAATGACAAAACCATACAAAAACAGAATGACAGTGTGAACGATTTCTGTAATTAATTCACTCATCTCGTAGCACATTTATAATTGTACCAATTTTTTAAGCAATAAGAAACGCTTAAATACACCAGTAAAAAAAAAAAAAACATAAAATTCGAGGTTCTTATGTGTACAGGTGTTTCATATAATATTTTCATTTCAATCACTCATCATTCTGAGAAATACACTAAATAAAAATGAAAAATATAATACTGTAGATTATACAACAATAATTATTATTATGTTTGGGATTGTAATATAAAATTCAGTGATAATAGCAACGAAATTTATACTGCAATTACTTTCAGTTATCACAATATTACACCACAACTTCAGTACAATACTATTAGAAATCACTTTCCACAATAAGCATTGAAAAAATAGTGGTATTCTTCAAAACTTTAACACTTTTACATACAGTAACATCACTTAACTCTCATAATGAACAGTTAGGACATTATGAAGAGTCGAGTATCTAGATGTAATGTGTAGCGAAGTTTGACATTTTTTTATTACTATTGGCGGGTACAGTTTGAAATGTTCATTAGCTCAGTTGAATGAAGAAGTAGGGGACATCTCCAACAGATGGCATGACAATGAATCAGATCATAGTTACATGATGTGTTCACAGGTGGCAGCTCAGGCTGGCAGTAACTCATCCTTCGGTATTGTGTTCAAAACTGTATTACTTATTTGGGCTATAACTTCTTCAGCCGTTTCCTGTACGATGGGCATGACGATTTCCAGAACCTGCTTCTTGTTTTGCTTGTAGAACTGAAGCGCAGACTGGGCTGTAGAAAGAGGTAAAAATATCAGATTTATTTTCTGTAAGTTGAATAATTTAGTCTAATTTGGTAGTTGTACGATATTGCATTTTTTAAGAGGACTGGTTAGGTCACATAGAAAGAATTACTCTTTACAGCAGTGGTCGTCAGCACTCGCTGAAATGTGCAATGGGTATATGGTGCCGTCCCGTGTGCACTGTCGTGCAACAGAGAGAGAGAGAGCATACCCGCTAGCAGCTACAAGAGCACTATAGTGCACTGCGTTTTTCGCGGCTAGCCCCATCGTGCTCTGTGCTGACGACCCCTGCTTTACAGGAAAGAATGGAAGATATCGACCAAAAGCGCAAAGGAAAAGTTGTAATAAAATATACTGCATAATTTTAAAACCACATTTTACATATTTAATCCTTGCAAGCATGAATTCAGTTTTATTTACATTTTAAAATAATGTCATACGAATATTAAGCTCGCACTATTGGACATATCAGAAATTATTTACGTTCTGATATAACAATTTAGTATTCTTGTGTTGTTTATAATTAGAGATGGAAGTTCGGACCCCGAACCTATGACGTTAACTACGTCGCATGTTATGCAAGTTGTGTTGTTTACATTAACTCACGAAAAGACAAAGTACATGATTATGTCTCGTGACCAGAATATTATACGAAATGGAAATATAAAAATTAGAGATTTATCCTTCGAAAAGGTGGAAAAATTCAAATATCTTGGAGCAACAATAACAAATGTAAGTGACACTCGGAAGGAAATTAAACGCAGAATAAATATGGGAAAAGCGTGTTATATTCGGTTGAGAAGCTTTCGTCATCTAGTGTGCTGTCAAAAAATCTGAAAGTTAGGATTTATAAAACAGTTATATTACCGGTTGTTCTGTATGGTTGTGAAACTTGGACGCTCACTTTGAGAGAGGAACAGAGATTAAAGGTGTCTGAGAATAAGGTTCTTATGAAAATATTTGGGGCTAAAAGGGATGAAGTTACAGGAGAATGGAGAAAGTTACAAAACGCAGAATTGCACGCATTGTATTCTTCACCTGTCATAATTAGGAACATTAAATTATACGTTTGAGATGGGCAGGGCATGTAGCACATATGGGCGACCCCAGAAATGCATATAGTGTGTTAGTTGGGAGGCCGGAGGGAAAAAGACCTTTGGGGAGGCCGAGACGTAGATGGGAGGATAATACTAAAATAGATTTGAGGGAGGTGCGATATGATGATAGAGACTGGATTAATCTTGCACAGGATAGAGACCGATGGCGGGCTTATGTGAGGCGGCAATGAACCTGCGAGTTCCTTAAAAGCCATTTGTAAGTAAGACAGGTGAATAAAACAATTACGAAAGCAATTTACCTCATTCTCTTCTTTGTAGAAAATGGTGATGCATTTTAAATAAAAATGAAGGTGTATTTTAAATGTCGCCAATTTCGTTGCAATGTACAACGGCGTGCATTCGAAAATTGTCAAATATAAATCTGTTTCGGTGGAGAAAACATTCTTTCAACATCACACGATGTTATTGGTGAGAATTTTAAAAAGTTTATATTCATTGTAATGTTGTTGTATATTATCTTGTGTCTGTTCACTATTCAATTCATATTGTACTTCACAAAGTTTCGAAAATGCAGGATTTTTTTTCAAGAACACTTCTTCAGTTTTAGTTTAACTTTTTATTGTTGCCAACAGCTGATGGTATAGAATTAAATTTTTTTCACAACAGAAGGATAAGTATTAATTGTGTAGGTATGGTTGTTACAGTCGGCTGTTTTTCTATATGTATACTTTTCAATGAAGTGTTTAAAATGCGGATTTTCAAGCCTTTGGAACGGAGTATTCGCACATATCAGCATCAGACACAAATCATAATAAAGAGTGGACTACGCTGAAAATGAATCATTAAACAATTTCAGATGTTCGATGTTTTTTTTAAATCACGACGCTTTTTAAGTAACTTACAAACTTTACACCATAATATATTTTCGTCTTTGACTGAAAAGCCTCTAAAGTCTCTTACAAGCACAAGCAAAGTCGCAGATTTTATTGGTGGCATTTTAATAGGTACACCTTCACAGCACTTTCTCTAGATCTACTGCACTATTGAACTAGTTGCGAGAGGTTTACTTTTTAAACAGAAAACAGACTTGCTGTGTCGAAATAACCTACTAGAATCTAGTAAACAGCAGAAAATTCATACCCATTGAACTTCGAATGAATAGAGTTCCTTTCACACGAAGTCTTTCATTTCGCATAAGAACCTGAAGATACATCAGTGAAGTAAACAGCTGACGTCATCCTATAGCCAGCGTTCCTTAAACCTGTAGCCGCCTCTAGGCAATGTTTTGGTGTCCAGACCCGTTCCCTCTTTATAATCAATTTTTAAGGTTTTAACATGCACCTTATTTTCAGATTATTTATTTTTATTATTACAGACTGCTTCGAATGGTCAATAATAATAAAAAATAATCATCTCATTCTCATATTCAAGAAAAGTAAAAAGAAAAAAAGAACATTGTGGGAAAATATGTGGGACTTTTTCGAAATTCACATAACTTTGCTTCTAAACTGCGAACTGCGGTATAAATTTACAGTGTAAAAATAGAGTTGTTTCGAGACAGTTGAGTTGAACAGGATGAAATGGAACATTTTCTGCTTGTACTATACGGATCCAATTTCGGGTGTTAACAAAGCAATGGGAAACAGTTGTGTTATTAGAAATTGTTTCCGATTCTTTCATCTCTATTAGAAAGATGATAAAATGGAGTAGATGCATTAGAAGAAATGAGACAAATCTGGTTAACCGGCGCTGCTACTAATAATAATTATTATATTATAGTACTAAAAGTTTATTTTTGTGCAGACAGTCAGTTTCTCACAATTTTTCTTATAAGATCTATATGTCTAAAACTGTCATGTTTTAAAATTCTGATCGGATTCTATGAGACGACGTATAAAATCAACATCGGAAGGTTTTTACACTCTACTTCAGTTTCACCTGCTCTTCTGTTGGCATATTTTTCATCCTTACTGAATATCTCACGTGTCTCAAAAGAAAAAAAAATATATATAGGCTATCTTACACACACATACACACACACGCGCGCGCGCAGGGTGTAACGGGTATAGTGCCATTATTTTAACTGATGATTGTTCATGTCATAAGGAAGAAAAAATGTTCTTACAATTTTTTCTAATTGCAATATTTAACTAATTATTAAAGTTTATAATATTACGCGTTTGGTAACGTTGCTGGATGGGGAGGAGGGAGTTAACAAGCACACAGTACAGCTCAAGCGGATACAGACATACCGGTGCAAAATAGATTCTCTGTTTTAATGTAGGGGCGGACCGTTGTTTACATAAAACAAACAGTAAATACAAACTTTCAATCTCATTAATAGAAATTTTTGGTAAATTTCAATTTCATTTAACAATATTGGGAACATTGGTCCTTTTTTTAATTATATGTCTAAAAAAGGAACAATGGTTTACTACACAAAATTACCCGAACTTTTTTTAATGCAATATTTTAAACTCTCCCGCTTCCATAAAGCAGTACCATTTTTAAAGAAATTTCTGTTGTGTGATTTTCGAAACGAGGTAAGAGAGTCCTAGTTTCTAATAATTGTTGCGAAACCGCTACAAAAGTTCGCCGATTAGGTAACCTTCATTGCGGAAAACATTGACGGTACATCTTCTTGCCCCACTTGAATTACGACGACTTTCTCCATAAATTAATAACATATGATATTCCTAAACTGTGAATGACATTGTAAGTTGTTTATCGAATACCTGGTACCGAACTGTCATCCGCTCTACAGTACACACATGGACAGGAAGCTTGAACTCAGTTGACATGTATCCGTACTTCTGTGCACAGTACTGCCTGCTGAACACGTTGCCAAGTCTCTGACATCAGAATATTAACAAATTTAAGCATGCAATTTTATTTAATTTCTCGAAAACGTAATAGAAAACAAATATGTATTTAAACTATGCCGGGACATAGCTCAGTTGGAAAGAGCGCTCAGCGCGCAGAGCTGAGAGGCCCTGGGTTCGATTCCCGGTGCCGGTACGAATTTTTCTCGTATTTAATAGTAATAATACATATTGGCTACTTCATAGTAGTCGTGTAATATTCAATGAGGAGGGCGAGACCTCATACAAAATGAATGTGATATACCTGCTGATGTGATTATTTTCGTAATTTTCCTAACGATATAAGCAGTATAACGCTAATAAAATAACAAAAGAAACATTTTTTGTAGGAAAACTATAAAACCTGACCCTATATTGTATTGACATTTTTTGATTCTGTAGACCGTCCCCGACGACTGTGAAAAGAACGCCACTTATACCCCTTACATCCTGCATATTTAAACAATATATGAACTGTTATCACAGCATGATACTCCGAAAAGTGGCAATTAAATTTAAGATAGACAACATATTTTTCAATGTTATCTGCAGGGAGCGAAGCTTGTTGCCCGATGAAACAGATTTGCTGTTCCCTGATTGTAGGTACGGGTCTGTTTACTTGCGCGTGAGTAGGTGGCGAGGGATAGGCAGAGACCACAGATTTTCGCATAATGGCATGAAGTGTAGAATGAATATAGTAATTTATAATAATGTAGTGGAATCTGTAGGCAAATGAATTAACCATTTCAGTTTGGACTTAAAGACTGAAATATAAAAATTATTTAAGCATGTCTGTAAACTAGTGATTCAGAGAACTGAAAAATATTAATTACATGATTCATATTCATTGTTTGTAAATTTAAACGAATTATTCAATCCACAAATATTGTGCAAATAAACGTTAATAATGTTAATTCACTCCAGAAAGTATTAAAGGAAAGAGCTGCTTCAAGGATATAAAAAGTACTGATTGCAGTGTAGCATTTCTTACATTGAAAGAAATAGTAGCTTTGAAACAATCATTCAACACTTTCAATGTTGAAGTTTACGAGAGTGAGACATTACGAGCTCTCATATTGAATTATCCTGAATTTGCACTTGCTGTGTTGAATGTGTCTGGGTTTGTTGAATAAATTGATGTATGAAACTTTTTATCATTACTTTGACGCCTAATGCGTAATATAGGGTTATTTTTTCACGTCAAAATATTTTTCCAATTTATACGAAATTATTGAGATTATCTTACAGCTAATTAGCGATAAAATGTGAGATACAACATTTTTATATCGACTTTTTTCGAAGTTAATACGGAATTCGTGGTCTCTAGCCCGTGATGTCAGTTACTCGTCACATTTGATAAAGCGTCGTAAAATAACCAATTTAAAAGAATTACTTGTCGATTGCAATACAAAGCAAGTAAACAACGAACAAATAAGGCACAGTAGTTCAACGGGACACGGCCCACAGAACACAGTTAACCTGACACCACTTGCCTCTCTCCAATTGGGCAGCAAGTTTCGCTCCCTGGTTATCTGTAACCAATTAGGTTTTTTTTACCACTCTTTCTCCTTATATTCAAGCTATGCATACTTCTCTAGTTTCCTGTTCATAAATTATTTCATCTCTGTCAGTCTTGTATTCCTTTTTAAGCACCGTGTTGTGGCATATCTTCCATATCTACTTGGCTATGAATCGAAACTACACTTTAGAATTAAATACACCAACTACAAAATAGGAACCTGACATTGTATACTAGCCACAAAGCCGTGCCCCACGTATATTTCCATTTCTTTAGAATTTTTTTGATCATTATCTGTAGTAAGATTGGTATGATAATGAGTTATATTCCTTAGAATAAGCAACTTTGAATAGGAGTTAGTTTTTAGTTTGTTAGTCTGTCTGTCGGTGAGTCAAATAGACCTGCGATCGTGTAAGGAACTCCAAGGATGTGTACAAAGCTGTTACCACTTCCTCCATCGCTAGTCTTTTTACGCTCCTCTTTTTATGAGCCAAGTTTTTGGGATGGCTTTAAATATGAAACTTCACCATTTCTCACGGTATTCAATACGGTATAGGTCATTCGTTATCTCGTGAAACCAAATGAAGCGTTCGTCGTAGCACATAGTAAGAACCTTATGGTGGAGGTAAATGAGCTAGCTAGCTAACTGCAAGTAGAAGCATAGCGAGGGAAGGAAGCTTCCCAGTCCACTTTCTTCTTCCCCTTATTCGCAAGTGGGTTTAACGAGTAATAGCCTATTACTGGTAGTTCTTTAAAGAAGTTTCGCATTTTATTCAGTAAGTCAAGTGTTTACCGAAGCCTACTTGGTATTTATGAGAAAGTGTAAGGTACAATATATGGGGCAATTTGCGTTCAGGAGTCCAGAACGATAGTGCGTCCAACAATATACAATTGTTGCATACATCTCAAGTCTGATTAGTAAGCTATATATGAAATGGAGGGGAGAAGGAAACTGGCCAGCCTACTCCATTATCTCCTGTCTTAGTTGTGTCATGAATGGCATCTTCTTGGTGTCAATTATGATGTTCCAATCAGTCTTCGGACTGATGACTGCTGACTAAAAACACACACACATGTGCATTTGTGTGTAGTATGCGTATGCGTGCGCGTACGTATGTGCATGTGTATGCGTGTAATTATGTTCTGCTATTTGTATTTTATACATTTTATCGTTGTCAGAAGATAGGTAGTTTCTCGCCACCTGTGAGCAGTGGTATCAACTACAGTGCCGACTTCGAATACTCACTCAACACTCCGCTTCTGTCATCCTTTACATTGATCTTCACGCTAGAGTCCCCGACTCTTATCTTGGTCTTGATTGTCTTCACTTGAATGTATTCTTCACCGTTTTTCTTAATCGTCTTTCCGCTCCCCTTTACGTCAACCTTAACGTCCGCTGTAATAAAAAAAACATTTATATTTACAGTTGAAATCTTTAGATAACATTTGTGGACATTAACTCAAGAGAACTGGGATTGTTTACAAGCAAGAAATTGTGTATTTTACTTCTTTTGGGGACTATATGACATGAGTGTTCATTGTATTCCATATATTCTGTATTGTCTTAATCGATGAACTTGCTCATTGTATCGCATAACTGATAGGACTCTCTACTTAAGATTGTCTAATTTCTGAACAGTTATGGTCAACAACAAAAGTATCTAAACATGTTGTAAAACTTGCTGCTTGTGTTTGACAAGCCAGAGCATTAAACAGGAAAAATAGAGCTTTTTTTCTCGTTCCACAGGTATTGAATGTATTCTCCTTTCTTTGTCGTATCTTGTCTTAATGTTATTCAGAGCCGTACATAAAAAATTACAGGGTTATTGCTTCATATGATTTTAATTGTCTTTCCTCGCCTTGTCTCAAAGATTTTTGGAACAAGTGGAGAATTGAGAAGTACAGCAGCGCCGATTACGCTCGCCACTAGTCACCGGCCCGTACCGAGTCATGTCAAACAAAAGAGAATAGAAATGTTGCTATAGGGAAACAACTTAGAAAATTCCGTTGATCTACGCATGGCGTTTTGGTTGAATCTGTAGAATTTCCATGTCTGTTTATGTTTCTGTAGGTGTAGTTATCATTTGTGATGTGTTCTGCATATGTGGAAGTGTTTTGTAGTTTTGATATGGCTGTGATGTTTTCTTTGTAACGTGTTTCAAATGATCTGCCTGTCTGTCCTATGTAGAAATTGTTGCAGTTGTTGCATTTGAATTTGTATACGCCTGTGTGGTTGTATTTGTTTGTGTTGTTTGTGTGTTGAGATGCTTTTGTGAAGTATTATTTGTTCAGTATGTGATGTTGTAATTTAATGTTGTATGTGCAATCTTGTGTGTCTTTTTGTTTTTGATTCTACATATTCAACGAAAAAGCCAGAAACTAAACACACTAGAACAATACGAAATATATAGACGCACAAAAACACACCCAAATGAAATTCTCAACACACAACTCAATTTCAGAACACACACTCTTTGACTTCACATTACACTACACAAACACACTCCCACAGGAAACACAAACAAAAGGCGCCAAGACCAGCACCAACCAGTTCTGAAGATGGCCCAAAACAGACTGAAACATGTTAACCAGCTACGGTAAAATTTAACACGAGAAAGTCATATAATACTTATTCCAGAATTGATGAATTCAAGTTACGGAAAATAAAATCTTGAGGAGGAAACAGAGTTATACCTTTTAAATATAAAATTTGCCAAATATACTATAAAAGAGTAAAATAATTGCATAAGCCTATATATAAATTACCAGGTAGAGTTGAACACTATTGAGAAAGCAGCCATATTGTGGAAATTGAATTTTAGCTATCCTAGCCCAAAAATAGAAGAGAACTGGAAAAAGTAAAGAATAAATGGGCTGATCGAATAATTCGGTTTCGAAGGTGTTCAATCATTTCGACTGTTGGTGGTGGTGGTGGTGGTGATGGTGGTGGTGGTGGTGATGATGATGATGATGATGATGGTGATGATATAGTAATATTAATTAGCAATAGTTAATTTCACTACTATTACGCAATTTGCTAATCGTTATAATTTTATTAGGATTTTAATTAATCCATCTCAAACTGTAAGACATATCGTCGTTGTTCTTGCAATAACTCCTATGTGACATATTTATCGATTTTCAGATTTTTGCTCTATTAAATAACTTAAATAGTGATACAGCAAATAATAAAATCTCCTATATGCAATTATATTTCTTTCTTTCGAAAATGTAAGAATACACAGTCTCCTATGTACGGCTACCATAGGATGAGTAAATGTGTTTTTTCTTCTTACTGAAAAATTGTATATTTTGCACATTGTAGTTATTGCAGTAACGACGACGATATACTGTTTTATAATTATTTTACATAATTTCATATTAAATTACACGACGTATTTTCGTATTGCAGAGTTGTGTACTTACTGAAGTTGCCCATGAAGACGCCCTTGCCCTTGAAGGGAGCGACGAGAATTCGGCCGTCGACGTCATAGTCCGCAGTGGCTTCGATCCGTGGCAGCGTGACACTCACTTCGATACCCAGGTTGTCCAGGTCAGTCCTGAAAAAAAAAGAAAGATAATTATTTACAAAACTGTAATGTAATATTGATCATATAATTATATTCTTTCTTGATTTATACTTTCCGATATTTTCTTATTGCCTAATTACAGCGCCATAGTTCGTGACGACATTCGCTACATAAAGTTATCGTTAGTTGAGATGCGACATTTTACTAGTGGCTGTTACGAATATTTTGCACATTTTCTTCATAGAAGACACTCAGACACTAATTATATTTTCTTGATGTATATGTCGAAATTAATGTCAGTTCTTTCTTGGTTTATTTGTCTATATATTTTCTGAGGAGCAAGTTTTCAGTTTCAAAAGAAATAGAAATAAAGAGAAATTAATTTCTTCTCGTATCAAAATAATATCCAAATAAATAACAAAACTAGGTCATATGCATTTATTGTTAAACAGACACATAAAATGTTAATTTTAGTAACTCCAGTTCTACAGGGTGTAAGGGGTAGAAGTGCCGTCCTTTTACAGTCGTCTGGGATGGACCATAGGATCAAAAAATGTCCATACAACATAGGGTCAAAACTTAATAGTTTTCCCAGAAAAATATTTCTTTTCCTATTTTATTTGCGTTATACTGCTTATATCGTTAGTAAAATTACGAAAACAATTACATCAGTAGGTAACTCTAGCAGAGTTAATATTAGTTTAAATAAATATTTGTGTCTTCTATTACGTTTTCTTGAAATTAAATAATAATGCATGCTTAAATTTGTTAATATTCTGGCGTGAGAGACGTGGCAACGTGTTCAGCAGACAGTACTCTGCACAGACGTACATTCGTACATCTCAGCTGAGTTCAAGCTCCCTGTCCATAGGTCTACTGCCGAGCGGATGACAGTTCAGTAGGCTACACTACAGGTATTCGATAAACAACTTACAATCTCATTCACAGTTTAGGAACATCATATGTTATTAATTTATGGAGAAAGACTTTTGTAGCGGTTTCTCAACGATTATTGGAAACTAGGAGTCTCTTACCTCGTTTCATAAGTCGCACAACCAGAAATTTCTTTAAAATTGGTACTGCTTTATGGAAGCGTGAGGGATTAAAATGTTGTATTAAAAAAAGTTCGTGTGATTTTGTGCAGTTAACCGTTATTGTTTATTTTTTAGACAGACCAATATTGCCAATATTGTTAAGTAAAATGGAAATTTACCGTAATGTTCTATTAATGAGATTGAAAGTTTCTATTTGCTGTTCGTTTTATGTAAACAATAGTTTTGGTCCGCCCTTGCATTAGAACAGAGCATCTATTTTGTACCGGTATGTCTGTACCCGCTTGAGCTGTACTGTGTGCTTGTAAACCCCCTCCTCCCCATCCAGAAACTTTGCCAAACGCCTAATATTGTAAACTGTAAAAATTAGTTAAAGATCGCAAAAAAAAAATTGTGAGGTCAGTTTTCTTCCTTATGACATGAACAATCATGAATTAAAATAATGCCACTTATGCCTCTTCTATCCTGTATATTTGGCCAATGTCAATATTGGGATCTGAGGCAATTTATTAACGATTAATAAATAGGTTTTCACATATTTAGCAGATGCATGAAGTCCGACTGACCAACAATGCAACGAAGATAGAAGACAAAACTTAAGTAGCCTACTACTTTCGTAATTTTGACTTCAGGCAAATACAGAAAACAAATTACCGTCAACGGGGGTAACATTGGCCCATTAAGGGTAACTTTGGCCCAACAAAGAATATATATTTTTAATTGTTATATCTGCACAAAATGTGATATATCTTAGTAGCTTCAACTATACTGTGTAGATGGCAGCTCCTGTGAGTATTTTGTGAGAGATATAACAATTCAAATATGTAATTTCTATTGGGCCAAAGTTATCCTTAATGGGCCAATGTTACCCCCGTTGACGGTACCTGAAGCACATCTAAAATAGGTTGGCTCAGAGTTCAAACACAAACACAATCTAAAAGGTGGGACATATGACGTTCAATGAAAAAATAGATGTCTTGATAGTAATGTGAAGCAGAAGGATATCAAGGCTTATTGAAGATGATTTGATGGTGATTATAATTATCGTGATGTAAACATAGTAATACAGAATTATCTCCAGAAGTCTTAAGCACTGCTATCAGATCCGTTGCGAACATGTTCACGGGATTCCCTCTTACGCAACCAAGTTTATAGGCTAACGTGTATTTTTTCCGTACCGAATCTGCATGTTATTAACATTCCCATTCGTCTAATGTAATAACAGCTATATAGATTTATAGCTTATGTAACTTCTCATACGTCATATTTGAAATGGAGGGAAAAAGCGTTCGTCCATGAACAGTACGAAAGAAACTAGTAATCATCCAGTATTGTAATTCTGCATTAGTGCCTGGTTATTATGCATCCATTTGTGGACAGAAATAAAGTTTGTCCCGATATGTTGTTAAACAAAGATTCATTACATATAACGCATTACAAATTATAAATGCAATTGATTATACTACTCGTATTTTTCAATACACTTTTTCAGACACAAAGATAATATATTGATGATTGTTATAGAATGTTTAATAGGATGTTTTATTTTTTTTTGATGGCAGAGTTAAGGCCATAAAGGATTCTCTACCACTCAACCAGCCTTAATCAATACAATAGTGACATACATATTTAAATTATGAATATTTACATTACACTAGAAATTCTACAGCAGTAACCTTGGGTTAAATTTTAACTAGTGTGTGTTTACTTAATTTCAGATAAAACCTTTACGAAAAAGTAATAATTTATGAGTAATATAGAATTGTAATTATTTTGAGTTAATTAGTTTTTTAAATGATGAAAATTAATTTAGTAGTAGTTTACTGGAACTATATTATAGATAGCGAAATATGAATCTAAAACATATTGATATAATTATTTATTTATTTATTTATTTATTTATTTATTTATTTATATTTAATGTGCTGTACAACAGCCAGTGGCCAATTACAGTTCAGCACAAATATAACAAAAACATAAAACAAAAATAATATTAATGCAATGGAATTTTGCCATTAGAGGTTTTGTATTCTATTTGAAAAAAATTAATGGTAATATTAGGAGTGGACAGATGTTAGTTTCATTATAAGTAACAAAGATTAATGAGTAATTAATATGTTAAGAAAGAATTTATATAATTTTGACCTAAATGAAGTTATTGCGCAACAACCCCTTACTTCAATCGAAAGAGAGTTCCAATTTTTAGCAACTGAAAGTATATAGGATGTCTTGTGGCCGGGTATAATGAGCAAATTGTTGTGATGAGACTTGGTACTTAGCTTATGATAAGCGGATAAATTTTTAAAACGAGAAGCCAAATAGATTGGGGTAGCGGTGCGTAAAATTTGGAATAAGAGAATGCAGGGCTCGTCGATCGCTTAATTTTAACCAAGACAGAGTTTGGAAAGACGGAGAAACATGATCATACTTACGAACATTGCAATTGTAACGGACGCACGCATTATGCACACGTTGTAGCTTGGTGCTCAGATTTGCATTTAGGCTACTTAATAGAACATCGCTGCAGTCGAAGTGTGGCCTCGCGAGTGTTTGTACAGACCCAGAAACAAAATTTGGGACACCTGAATTTTCCAAGTTCCAGTTATGACGTACTGCGCATGCTCATTTTATCAGGGAGAAAGTACTTCAGTCACTTTAAAGAGTGAATAATCGAAAATATTTTTTTAGAAGTGCGATTCACTTGTTCATACCATTCCAGGTGACAATCCATATAAATTCCAAGTTTATTAATAATCGAGCTATATGGAATAGTGGTATTATTTACAATTATCGGTGGCGAATTTTGTCCGCCACACTTCGATCTTTGGTGTTATACAGTGCTCTCATTTTACGAGGAAACTTCGCATCATTCCGCCGTCGCGACTTCCTGCTCTCCCGACCGTAGCGTGGGAAGCCAGCTCTACGAAACATCCCGGTAGTTAGTTGCTTCTGAGTATTGTACTGGAATGTGTGAGACTGTTGCTTGTGTATTAAGTAATCGATTGGAAAATAAAGTATACTGTTATAATCTAGTTTCTAGCACTATATTAAGATAGCCTGCGACTTACTTGCTTTTAGAATTAAGTCTGTATTACCTCCCATTTTACATCCCTTAATGTTCGTATTTCGTAAAACTCCGTCTTATCTTTTGACTAAGGATTAACAGAAATCTACACACAGGGTTTAAAGAGATTTAAGATGATTAGTCAGTCCGTTGATTATAGAACAGTTTATATATATAGATTGTCTTTATTACTTTATAGTAACGAGGAAAAGATTATGCAGCGGCAACTGGAATTATCTTGAAAACTGTGTCCCGGGAATTGGTCCCTTTTCTTACGCATGCACACAGTTCCATAAAAGTGATTATATGTGCATTGTTTTTGTAGGTGATTGTCCATCCGAGTCCACTAGGATAATCGGGAATGTATGTTTACTCTTATGTCTCACCCATCCCAACTGCAGTTTGCTTGCGACGAAGATACAACCGAGCTTGCTGCTATGAGTAACTCGCTCTCGAGTTCTGATTAACAAAATCCATCTGTCTAAATCGATGACGCCCACTATACTTTTTCGATCTGATGGAGATTGTATACATTTCGCGGTACTTATATTTGACCTCTATTCGGCCTATGGTGGAGTCCGCATCTCGCAGTTATAGAAACCACATACTATGTCTCGTGTAGTCCGAATTTGTGCGAGACGGGCCTCGCACCTCGCCTGCGTCGGTTCAGAAAAACCAAGGCTTTAGTGTGACCGAGTTACGCCGGTGGCTCTGAAGATATTCTGCTTACCTATTTTAATTCATACGAACTTTTAAGATGTCATACAAAGAAGGTAAAATCTCACAACAAGAATAGACCTACATCATCAAAAGGGGATTTTCAGTTCATTTCGAAGAATGTTTAGTGAGAGTTGTCCACAAGCTAAGGTTTTCACGATTTTTGTCAGTTTCTCAAGTTAGCCTACCTCTTATTCCTATTATGTCCTGCGCCTACTGCGGAATTAGCCTTTAGTTACCAAGAATTTTGTTACTTTGGGGTACATACAATCTCCTTTCTATTATTCACGATATTAATTATAGCGAGTTATGTAAACGGATGCGTAAACTATAATTCTGACATTCATTTGTCATCCTTAATAATTAATGACAATTATTGTCCTTGTAGCATGTTGATGTATTGAAGCAAGATGAAGGCGATGAACTGCGTAGCATGTATAATTTGCATTGTACTTGTAATCATGACCAGTTTTTCAGTTGCTGCTTGAAGCTATAATCTCTTCCTGGAAATAATGAGGCATATCTTTAGCATCACATTGAAAAAAAAGTAGTTTCCTAGCAGTCCTAGGTACAAAGCCTGTTAGCTGGGAGTACGTAAGGTGCAAGTCATCGCTCAATGACAGATATCACATTGAAATGACATACTCTAGAAACCAAATAAATCACATAATGAAGGCTGCTGAAGCGTGTATTTTCGAAATAATACAAATAATCGTTGCATTAAGTAAGCATTTACCAAATTGTTTTCAGATAACTTTTCTAACTCCACACACTTTTACTTCCGAATTCTCTAGCTGTTCTATCTGTACTCGAGATTTCTACAAGAAACACTAATAACAAAAAGTTCCACGCTTAACTCCCACTCTCAAGTACAGAGCCTTCAAATAAACGTTAATCCGTGAATGTGCGGGCGCGCGCGGCGACTGGAAGGAAGCACGCTGTTTGCCGGCAGAGTCGGATATTCATGGCCCCTTAAAGCCTTGGTTTTTCTGAACCGACGCATGCAACGTGCGAGGCGCGAGGTCTGCATCGCACAAATCCGGACTACACGAGAGATAGTGAGTGGTTTCTATAACTGCGAGATGCGAGGTCTGCGCACTTCGCAGCCATAGAAATCACTCACTATCTCTCATGTAGTCCGGATTTTTGTGAGGCGGGCCTCGCACCTCGCACTTCGCATGCGTCGGTTCAGAAAAACAAGGCTTGAGTGGAGCTCATAAATCATTCATGCGAATCACAATTATAATAACCACCTACCTTTGTCATTGGAGATGTTGGAAATAGAGATGGGAACGATATACCGGTTTTAAGAAATATCGATATTTTCCTTTCAACATATCGATATATCGTTATCGAAATGTTGATTCAATATATCGTATAATATATCGGTTTTCTTATAAATTTATCGTTTTTTTTTATTTTGTGGAATTATTATTATCATGAACAACAAAATCCACACTAGACAACTCCAATAATTCCCTGAGAAATGGCTCTAATGAAGGTGGACGGATAGTTGGATAATTGAAATACAACCAATCCAATCCAATCCAATCCAATCCAATCCAATCCAATCCAATCCAATCAATACCTTGCTCTCATTGCCTCGACCAGAATTCGAATTCAAACTGTTTAATATCTAGTACCAAATTCAAAATGCAACGTGTGCCAACGTGGGACTGAGACGGGAGGTTTATCTGCTACTGTTTTAGTATTAATGTTTTCCAAGGCAGGAACAACTGCCACTCTGAAAAGGAACAGTCTGACCTCAAAACGGTTATCAAAACTTTTATTTCTATGTTCTAAAATGGAAAGAGAAACTAGGATTATAACCGGTATGACATTTTGTTTACGGCTAGAATTTCTATGCACAACTTAGTACTGACATTGTGCTTTCTTATTATGTACTTTAGTGCGCAAAAATTCTATATCTATCGTCACCATTGATATCTGGAATGTTGGAGTGTAACAATGACTTGCAATTGGAACTTACTATAGAAGGATTATATCAAATCAATATTGTGAAGTCTGTTAAAACTTGAAACATTCTAAGTACCAATTACATTTAAAAATGAATACAAATACTGTTTGCTTATATTAAAAAATGATTACGTTGTTAGGTAGAAAAGAGCATTACATTTGTGTCCTGGATTGAATCCTATATAAAATCAGAATAATTGAATCTTGTTCCAGTATCAATTACTGACCATGTAGAGCTCACTTAATTCTTTCCCATTGTATAATAATTTAAGTTCACCTTAGATCCACCATAATTTTTATTTAAGTTAGGAACTACATAATATGGTATTGAAAATGTATTGTTTATCGTTACAATTTTACATTTATGCTTTTGACTATTATGATATTAATTTCAATTCTAGTAAGAAATATTAAAATATAAGTATACTGTAATTAATGTACACCTGAAAATGCAATTGCTTTGGTATATTAATTTGCTTATGGAATAGCGATATATCGATAGTCGTTTCGATATATATTTTCTTCAATATATATCGATTATCGAAGTTTGGGTTGCAATATATTGCAATAACATTATATCGGTATTTAAATTATTTCCTCCATACCTAGTTTGAAATGATGTCCTTGTGTTGTCATACGTCTCTCACATCTTTTAATAACATTTGCATTACAACGCATTAGTTCTTCTGAAGTTGCTGCAATTTTTCTTCGTACTGTATATTGTCTTTCGTGAAAGAGTAAAATCTCTCAGTAAACCAATTGTTTGAAACAGCATTTACTTCATCGAAGATTACTTACTTGCATCTCGTCATATGCAAATCTTTTGGGACCAAGAAAAAAGTATCCAGCAACAATAACATGTCTAAAGACAGTTTTACTGTCTGGCATTCTGTAAAGGCGAGATCAATTTATTTAGTAAATGTAAGTGTGCGTTTTTGCTTGTCACTCACTTCAGTTTGTTGATAATGAAGCCGCTACCGCCGTAAGCCACAATGTTCTGGAGCAGGGCGCGCACCTTGATGGCTTCTCGGTCACGGTTTACCTCCAAAGCCGGCAACACAAACGGATCAATTGGAGGGACCTGCAGCTTTGGAATACCTACAACATTAACACAAAGTGTGATTCTCTAGTAATAGTGTATCTATTATTTATTAGGCTAAAACTTATCAGATTTTCCATTTAAAATGTACCGTATTCAAGGTTTTGTTGAGTATTAAGATGCGAAGACACAGATTTTTATCAACAGTAATCTCACTAGAGGTTTTGATTTATCTAGAGAAAATCAAAATCGAGTGGGACTTAATTTACTATTACACGATTAGAAGAAAGTATATAAAGATTAGAAGTAACGAAGTACTCCAATACAATAAAAATATTGACTTACGAAAATACAAAACTGTCTTCAAATTTGTACCATCTCAACATTACAAATATTACGCTAGTAGATGGCAGTAGTGTGTTATGATTAGCTGTTTTCTTGTTATCAGTTGTGCCAACTATGGAATCTTCATTGAACTCTGTGGACGGTTACTGGTCAAGAAGGCTTTGTTGATTCAGTTTCATTTTTTTAAAAGAGTTTCATTCCACTTCAATTATCCGATCCCAGTAATCAACGACACTTGGCAAATGATTTTCAATAAATCTTAGTATTAAACAATCTCTGATACGTGACTATTCATAATATCATATAGCAGAAGTTATAACTCAACCTAAATAATATAAACAAGTGTTAGAAAAGTTTTAATTAGGGATGATGAAATAAACAAGAAAAGTTTTAATTAACGATGATGAAATAAAAAATAAACATGAATAATTTTAAAAGGAACAATTATTGAAAGTACAATTTTCAAATTTGAATATTTTAGTAGTTGGTGGTTCATTTGATGTTATATTGGACGTGAGCGTAAAAGAAGTAGAACTCGTTGATGTACATGGTGTATTCCTCAACTTATTCAGGATTTCCGAGTGGTGCACTTCATTTATTTGTAAATAGGGTTTCAGAGAAGATGCATAGCTATGACCAGTGATCTTTATTAATTCTTGTTCTTGAATGCCAATGCGACTCATATTTGAAACTGCTGTGCTGTGCATCGACTGGAGTGGTTTGTAATTTTTTTTTGTTTTGTTTTTTTTTTTTTTGCGTCCAGACCAGTGCAGTTTGAAATGTTGGCAAACAAAGAAACAAATGCTAGGATAGTGATAAAAATAAACAAATGCTAGAGACGCGATAAAATTGTGCGATAAGCAGCCATGATTGGTTGAAAGACGTCCTTTCGTATCGTTTTATTGGTCAAAAGTATTATGACGTAGTAAAAGTGTAATAATCAGAGAAATATCTTAATCGGTTATTTTTGAAACTCTTAAGTAATGTGTTAAGTGTCACGTATGTGCAGTAATTTTATCGAAACGTATCTGATGAGACGTTTTTGTTTCCAATCCTCTTGCAAGATTTGCGGAGTGGATGATTGCAGTTACACTCACCCCCACAGCGGAGAAATGACCTAAAGGAGCACTGCTACTCTTTGCAGGTTGCAAGATGTTGAATTTCATATTCTCAGAACTACTAAACGTATCAAAAAACGTATTTGACATAACTTGTTCGCATTGACTTGATCTATTACCTCTGTGAATTAATGTAATTGGCTCACTTCCACTCTGTAATTGAAATATCTCTAAATTTTCTAAGTTCTTCAATTCAAAAGGTCTAAAAAACTAAGTACAAAGGCAATATTGCGATATGCAACTGATCGTTCAGTGTATCTTGAGCCAATGACTCAATTCCAGACCACCCAAATACCACAACTGAAAGCGCGGGTGGCCTGACTATGATTTTCTGAATGTCACTGTCTCCACATGAATATTAATGCTATGTGGCTTAAGCCTGATACTTTACCTTTGTTAAGCCTCGGCCTCAAGGATTCCACAGAGTTGATGACGCACTGGTCGAATTCGGGATCATTCTTCTTACAAAGTTTCACATAGCTTGCTGTAAGAAAAAAAAATTGATATCATTTCAGTATCATATTAAACCAAAGTGAGGAATACAATCACATAATTGTAAGACTATGACAAACTATTAATAGGAATTATATTCAAGGCAATGTAGACTCTGGATGGAAATTGACACATTATTTTCTATTCATAATCGTAATTACAAAAGTGATAATCTTCCTGTTATGTGCAACGGTGCTCGTGTCAGTGCCGTTTTCCTGTATTTACAGGTAATGTTTTTCTTAGGGTATGTACACGTTTGAGCAACGATAAACGATAGAAGAAACGATCTAGCGACGCTTTGGTATTATCAAAGAATCAAGTGTTCATATAGGAACAACGAGGACGCGGGAACCGAACATCTTGATTTACCAGTAGAAGAGATTCTATACATAAACTTAATGAAAGAAGATATATAGAAAATATCAGCTGCTAGGTTCAAGGTTAATATAGCTTAAATATGTACAAAATTGAACCCGTTTCTCATCCCAAAGCTAATATAAATTCATTTTGATGCGATTGGTTCTTGTGATCACATAAAGTATCACGAATAAATACACAACTGATCAATTTATAATATCCATAGTAATTAATTTAATATGGCGAAATAATCATAAGTCTATTAATACTCGGATACATTGATAACCACCGGTCATTATACAGATGAATATTATTTAAACAGAGATCACATGATCGACAAGAGCTAAGAAAATTGAATTTTTCTTCTTCGTCGCGTTTATCTTGTATCTTCGCTTTTATCGTTACTCCAGTATGCATACCATAATGACAATGCATGCTTCAATTCTCTCTGATATAGCATCGCTGCTTCTTTTAACATTTATCGTCGCTCCAACGTGTACGTATCCTTGTGAATATGGCCGTGACAAATATGCCAGGTATTATCGTTCGGTTTTAACTTCAACTCGCGTTTGTAAACAAAACAGAGTGACCTGTACCTTAGACATAACTGAGTACGTTGTTCACAAAGACATCCATATCTTCTGTATAAGAGAAATTACATACGATATCCTTTGGAATGACATTAAAAAGAGACACTTATGACAACCGGAAGTAACAATTTCATTTTGACACACTTTATTCTTGTCAGTTTGAATTTAGAGTTTTTGCAGTACACAAGCCACACATTTATATTTTAAAACAAAAATGATTGCTGATCATCAGATACATTTTCGAATGCTGAAAAACTTCGAACCACTTCGGCTGAAGCTTTTTGCATCATCAATATATATGTAAATCGAGTTCAAGTACGGTAGTGTATATTCCTGATCAGGAATAACATTATTAATGTTACACAGAGCACTGTATTAATAGTTTTTGTTCAATATTGTTATAATTTTGTTTTGTACACGTTTTCTTGCTTCATCCTGCACACTATTAAGTTTATGTGCAATATTTTCCATACGTGCAATTTGACTGACTAATTTTTCCCCTAATTTTTTAAGCATTCAATTCAAGAAGGTAGGAATCCATAATTTGATTTAATCTTTTTACGTCATGGATATATACAACTCAATCGTTCAGTTTCTAATTTTAACAAAATTAGAATTAAATAGCCTATGATATGGAAATCAATAAAGAAAAAACTAAAATTATGGCCTTCTGCGGAAAATACCCTGTGCCTAGCAAAATATGTTCAGATTAAAAAATATTAGAAAGAGTAAATTATTTTAGATATCTCGGATACACATTATCTTTTTCGATGAAGTAGACATTTCACAGAAAATTTCAAAGTACACCAAAACAATGGGAATAATTAACAACATTATAAAACCTTCCATAGTACAAAGGCATACTAGAATTCGCCTATACAAGACCATGGCGAGACCTGTACTTTGTTACGGCAGTGAGGCATACACAGTGAGGAAGAAAGACAAAAGCAGAATAACAGCTAATGAAATGAAATTTATGCGATATACAGCAGTATATACGAAATGAAATTACAAACGGAATGAAGATGTAATGGAAGAATTACAGCTAGAACCTGTAATTAATCACGTAAAATATTATTGGAACAACTGGACAAATCATCTGCATCTCAAGCGTAGAGATAGAATTCCGAAAGTCATGCTCCACTATCGTCCAAACGGGAAAAGATCTCTCGGTCGTCCGAAGAAGCCTGGATTGAAAATTCGACTGTAAGATCGTAACATGCCATATGGCCTAATACTTTAATAGAAGAAGAAGGCTTAATCTTTTTTAACTTACTTTCCATGGCTGGATCACTCACAGGATTTTGTGACATTCTTATTTAAGCTATGTCGTCACTGTTAAAGGATTTGTTCACGTTCTGAAGATAGCGAACATAGTGGATGTGTGTTTGTCGGAGAATATTTTCTCCTGAATATTTCTATTTCCCCACAGTTACGAAGACTTTCACTTGGACTCTGGTCTGAAAGTCCTTGGCATTTATTCTACCGAAACTTAGAAATAATATTGCAGACGCATTGTCCGACTATCAGTGTGATCGAACAATCCTGCAATCTTACATCTGCACGTTTCGACATCTACCATTTAGTCTTTCAATTACCAGATTGCACAATGATCCTTCTAATGCGAAAACAAAGTTATATTCAATTTTTTTATTTTTGGATAAAGTCTCTTTTGAAAGCTTGCTCCTCAGTTAAACAATTTGTGTATATCGTATTCAATATAAATTGTGTACAGAAATACATAGAAATTTATAATAAGTGGATTTAAATTTGATGGTAAACTTTTCACAACTGAGCTTTGATGCTTTGTGACCTTCAGTATTGAAGAGTGAATTCGGGAAGAAAAGTAGAAATAATTCTTATACCAAGGGGTATTGATATATAGTTCACCTTCGTTATACTAATAAATAAAAATGGGAGCGGTTATACCTTCGAAAAGAGTCTAATAATGTTTGGTAAATAGTTACTCCATAAATGGTGATAAAAATTTAGTTTCCGTAATGCGAATATTTAAATAAATTATCAGGCAAGGAATTCAATTTCGATAAAGTTGTGTATAAGCATGTGAAATAAATCTTATTTTTGAAAGGGTTGTCCAACAAGGAAGTAAATGCGAATCGCAGGTACAATGAGATATCATTGTCCTTCTTACGCCACTATGAAATATTGGGTTGCGGAATTAAGAGACAAACGGAGATCGATGGTGAACATAATGTTGTTGAAAGACCTGTTTCTCTGGGTATTCCAGAAAATATCGATGTCGTGCATGACATGATTTTTGGAATATCGACGAATTGGACTTGAAAGCAAACATTCTGATGGGGGCAGATAAAAAAGTTAAAAATTTTTCCTTCCACCATGTTAATAATGACAAAAGAAATGTTTATAGAAATTTTGGTCACTCTATCACAATTACGAGGCCGTCCAGAAAGTGAATTTCCCTAAGGCAGTTTACAGAAAAAAGCAGAATTGCATAAAAAGATTTATTGAAACAGATATAACAATTGTTGCGTTATATGTCAACATATCCCCCACTGGAATAGAGACATTTGTCATACCATGAGAACAATTTTTGTATCTTTGTGTCGTAGAAGTCCGCCGCCTAGGATTGGAACTAGCGTTTGACAGCCGTCTGCACTTCTCTGTCGATCCCATGATACGACAAATGTCTCAATTACGGTGAGGAATGTGTTAAAAAAATCTCAACAATTGCTTTGCCTGTTTCAATAATTTTTTCCAAAGAAATTGTGTTTTCTTTCTGTTAACGGTCCTAGACGAAGTTATTTTTACGGTCCTCGTAATTGCGGTCGAGTGGCCAAAATTTGTATAAGCACTTCTTTTGACATTATAACATTGTGAAAGAAAAAAAATTAACTTTTTTCTCTGCCCCCATCAGAATGTTTGCTTGTTAGAAATATATCAAACACTTTGAAAGTTTCCTATGAATGTGCCTTTGGTATAGTATATTATGATCTGAGTATGAGAAAATTATGTGCTTAAATCTCTAAATTCTTAAACGCTAATAAGAAACGTCTCAGAGTGATAATTTCCAAGTCGCTTTGCGAACGTATTTAAGAAGATTCTTCTAAGTTTTTGGGCCGCATTGTAACTATAGACTAATAATGAATTCATAATTATGATTCAAACAAAAAGCACTTTGGTTCTCCTAGCCCAAAGACATTTGTTATCTGAAAATGGGCAGAAAATATCCTTGCATAAGTTTATTAGCACAAAGACGTAATAATTATGAAAGACGGAATTATACATAAATGTAATTAGCAAGATTAGAATGCTGAAAGGAACGTAAGTATGTAACGAACAGATGGTGGATATTTAAGATCAATAAGAAGAAATTGACTGTTTGCAGTTAACAGCGAGAGTAGAAGATTTATCAGTTTAACAGGCTGTCGAGATTGCATGTTAATTGTAGTTATATTAATAGAAAGTTATGGTGAAACCCGTATACATAAGTTGTGGTACACCATAACTAATATAAATGTTGATGACAAATAAATATCGGAATTACATTACCGGTACTTTATTTATTTCTTTAAGCTAAACGTTTTCTCACAATACCCGTCTCACTTTTCAGTTTATTCTGCTTAATTAAAAAAAATTACGAAAAGATTCGTGTAATGATTCTTGAGGTTAAGTGTCGTTGCGTACTTTTGTTTACACGTGAAGTCCTTTTAATATTTAACTGCTATATTTCATATTTACCACTCCCGGATAATTTGACTTGTAAGTACTGAGTGTGGACAAAATACTACTAAGTTAGTACTTAATGAATATTAAGCCTAAACCGCATTTCCAGTTAGTATGAATGATAAAAAACTCTTATTTCTGCGAAATCTCTAACTAGATTTTTTCAGCATTAGATTACCGGTACTTTCTCTCATAAAAGAGTAAAAATTATGAACAAAAATAAAGACTGTGTTTATGATAATCGCTTTTTATTTCAGAAGTAATATTTATACTGAACACGGTGATGTACAGTGAGGTCCGAAAGTCTTTTGTCCCCCTCCCCCTTCTTTGTAAGTTGATGTGCATCCATTTTGAATATGTCATAGCAGATGTGTGACAATGGTTGATACTTCACGTTCCATCTTGTTTAGTGATCCAGAACATCAGTATGGAACCATCATTGTCGCGGCGCAAAATGATGCGGCGCCATGTCCTGTGTGAAATTTCCGCAGCAAAGGCGGTGTGATTTCCCTGAATGCCTCCCTAACAACTTGCTTCAAATCTTCAATTGTCTGGTATCGATGTTTCGAGACATGCTGCTTAATTATTCCCGCGACAACGATAGTGCCCATACTGATGTTCTGGATCTTTAAACAAGCTGGAACATAAAGTATCAACCATTGTCACACATCTGCTATGACATGTTAAAAATGGATGCACATCAACATATAAACAAGGGGAGGAGGTGACAAGACTTTCAGACCTTTCTGTAGTGTTTAACACGTACGCCTTGTATTCAGGATTTCTGGGTTCGGTCAGAGGGACCGGCCATTTTGACTTGAGTTTCTCGTGGTTTTCCAAGTCTCTCTCAACGGATGCTACGATAATACCTACTTTCTTCTCAAGCGTAGTATCCTTCCTAACATAATTTCGTTATCATCTTTTCACCTTTCGCGACAGGCCTGCCATCTTTCAGAAAGTATCGTAACTGGCTTGTTTTTAATTGGTTTATTTTATGAATCTTTATCAACTCCTATGGTTATCTAGCGCCTGAGTGAGATGGAGGTGATAATGCCAGGGGAATGAGTCCAGGGTCCAGCGCCGAAAGTTACTCAGCTCTTAATGAACTGAGAGAAAACTCCGGATAAAACCTCAACCAGTAACTTGTCCCAACCAAGATTTGAACCCGTTCCTATTCTTTCACGGCGGCCAGACATGCCGTTTCTCCACAGCGGTGGACTAACTAAGTGTGGTCCCTTGTATCGAGAAAAGACAACTGCAGGAAAGCCGAAACGCCTAAAAAATGCTATTAGTGAAACGAATTCATCTGGGTAGTTCACAGACAAACTTTTGGTCCAATAACTCTTTCGAGGTGTGTTAGAATCGAAAAATTGAACTTTGTTTTTGATTGAGTTTCTAGATCATTGTGTTTCGGCCTGTTATATTGGAAGTTAAAATATCTGACACCCATATATGCTATTGAAACTTACAAATACTGAAGTACTCCGATGCAGTGTGTATCAGTGTGGTCCAACAATCCTACAATCTTATATCTGTCTATGATTCATCACTGATCAATATCTCTTTCAATTTGCAACCTATGCATACAGCGGTCTTCAGAGTTGCTGGTTCACGAAATGCGTGGGAATGTCCTCATCGCTTCAAGGTGACGTAGTGCCTACGGAAGTACAATAGGTCGTTAACACACTATGTGTTGACAAACCCAGGGTGGAGATTGCTGAATAAGTGGGCATCCTTTGTAGAAATAATTTATAGCGTGTTTATCCTGACGAAAACAATGTACATGTATGTAGCTATGGATTTCCCATGTTGTTCAATGCAGGAAGCCTGCAAATCGGTTACAGGAAATAGATCAATTGCAGAAGGTTAATTTGACGCTGGAAATGCGTGAAGGTCGGGAACAAAAGAGACGAGGAGTGTGAACGAAATCACATTGATATGATCTCGAAAATAAACATGATAATGAAGCATACCGGATTGTGGCCGTTGTGAGATTTTGACAAGCAGCGGACTTATGGACTTTACTGGTAACGAATATTGCTTAAAATAACAAACACAAGGCAACCACAAGACGAGGAACACCTCCCTATACCCTATGCGAAATCTTAGGCCATCCAACAGATTAAAAACCTTTAACGATATTACTAGAGGTACAGAGGAAACTAGTGTCGTGCATTTCAAGCTCAATATTCGGTTCAAGTTTGGCGAGCGTGACAAGAACCGAAGTCTGCTTTGAAGAAGCGGATCTGTCCAGCTCGCTCGGACTTGCGTCTTGTATGATCTGTGCCTTGAAGTTCGCTGGCTTCTCCTATCCTCCCCAACTAACCCTTCATGCTTTTGGCTGAGTAAGGAAGGATTTTAGAACGAATCTTGTGAAGTTATATTTAGATATAAGGACAGATAATTTTTATTACAAAAATATGATTAATAATAATAATAATAATAATAATAATAATAATAATAATATTTTTATTTTGGCGTAATTCACAGAAATATACGTACATATAGGTACATCATATTGCTTTAAAAATACATGACAGTTTTTACTATACCAATTTCCTACAGAAAGTAGCTTTAATTACATTTTTCACATAATATGCAAATAACTCAAAGTTGCTCGGTAACAATATTTGTGTGATTATACGGACGACGAAAGTATTAGCGACGTGCATTACAGACACTATGTTCGATTCAAGTTAGTCGAGTATGGCGAAGTTCGACATTCGTCAATGTTCGCTCTGCAGAAGAAGGCCTGTCGTTTTTTGTTCTACCGTTTTATAAAAATATTCGCTGTCCTCCACTCCTACCCCTTCATGTTTTAGCATAGACCTTGCGATTAAATTTTCATATAAAATAAGACAAAGTCTGTAATGGCTTGGTTGCCTCTATCATGTTAGAACATTGCAGGACACTATTTTAAACCGTTTAAAGATTTGAGCCTATACCTTGCAATTAGTTTTTCTTATGGAATAAGATGAAGTTTGTAATGTCTTGGTTTTCTCTGACATGTTTTAACATTGCACAATACTAGTCGGTACTTTGAACTTATGCTTTTTTTAAATATATTTTGTTTGGTTTATTTATACGTATATTTTTGTTAATGTTCGTGATATTAATAACAAGAAAAATTACCTATACACATTACTGTGCGTAACTTCGCAAGATATGTGTCTGGCATCCTTATGCATCTAAAGCATAAAGGCGCAGGGAGAGGAGGAACTAAGGAGAAAGGCATAGAACGTGTGTAAAGAAAGGGAGAAATTGAGCAAAAGCAAAGGAAGCTTCGATTCTACAGAGACTCTGCAAACATGAACCGAACATAAGGACTCTTACCGGTTTTCAATGGACTCGATTATTTTAATTTACATGCTTCGCTACCACGTACTGTTGGGAGCAGTTCCAGGTGTGGGGCCTCCACCCAATCAACCCAGGGGTCCTGAAATGTCGGCGTCAGGTGTTTACGCTCATTGCGGAAAAAATGTGCTGGTGTGCCATCATGCATGAACCACATCTGTAGTCCTTGCTGACATGGCACATACTCCAGCAAGATAGGCAATACGTTAACAAGAAAGTCCTGATAACGAGCCCCAGTTAATCTCTATGGTAGCACGTATGACCCTTAATCTATCGCCAAGAAAATCTGCCCATACGTTGATTGAGAATCTGTGCTGATGCCTTGTTTCTTCAACTGCATGGGGATTTTCATCATTCCACACATGCTGATTACGAAAATTCACAACACCATCTCTGCTGAACCCTGCTCATATCCGCAACCAAATTTTTCTTTTCTAGTATTCCTTACGACGTATCAGTATTCCATGCCAGGGGTGTCAACTACGGTATGATTATCTGGTAGCCTGCTGTATTTTAGGGTAGAAGAATGCATTGCCATAAATGAACATCACATTGAGCACCTCCTATAAACAAGTGTTCAGATCTCAGAAAGTATGTGTCGTGTAGGATCCATGTTTATTAGACATTTTTTTCTTGTTTTGATGGATACTATCATCTCCTAAAATATTGGATACTTTTTTAAATACCTTATATAGATTTGATGAAGCCAAAACATTTTCAGTGAGATACACATAAAGAGAATAGTTGTCCCTAAAATTTAATTTAAAATAATTCTTTTTCAGTGAATAACTCAAACAAGCAGATTTTTTCTTCTTCTACTACTTATTATTATTATTATTATTATTATTATTATTATTATTATTATTTCTACTGTTAACATTATCATCATAATCACTAAATTTTAGAAGACATTAAGTTTTATTGCTATTAACAAAATCTTTCATGTGTCTGAACAACAGAAATTCTATATACATAGCGGAACTACTAGACTATAGTAACTACGTGACACAAGGTCAGCGCTTAAGTCTGGCCACGCAAGTTCCCGCAGAGCGAAGATAATCCTTTGTTCCCAAGGATTTCTGCTCTTAATAATTCATTAGATTGAAACTATCAGTCGTGCTACAGCGAATGATTCAACTATAATACGAATCCTTATCTTTGAAAGCACGTCTAAGAGCTCAGTAAACACGAAAGAAAGAAGAAAATTTATTTATCGCAACCATGGATTATTTCAAACATTTCTTCTCCAGTTTTTTTCCCCGTTTACTTTAAAAACGCAAAGTGAAAAGACAAAAGATTATAATGCACTTGGAAAAAGATACACTAAAACTGGATATAATCTTCGCGATTAATCTTTATTGTGTCAGTTGTCGACGGACGGATAACTCTGGGCACGTATTGTTTGTAGACACCTTATCGCAAGAACTCTCGATTTCATGCAGACCCAGCAAGAAGCCTCTCGTTCCAGTCAGGGACAACGAGAGTGAAAGTGGTTTCCATGAAGTCGTTATAAGTCTAGACACGTCATCCCCCGTCATGGAGCGTGAACTATAGGCAGTCAACGCAATGGGACCTGCAATTACCGGGAATGAAATCTCACCTCAGGAGACTTTAATGCCTTCTAATATTAGCTAGAATTATCCCGTTATATAATTATTTGTGTGCCTGTGCATGTAACATAAGCATCAAATATAGTGTCTCTCATGTTGTTAGTTATTGTCTAAAGCGGTATTCTTGCTTCTTATTTGTCATGTGATGAGATTTTATTACTTATTTCATTTTCATTTCATTCAGTGTTCCGCCCAAGGGCAGGTCTTTCACTGAAAACTCAGCATTCTCCAATCTTTCTTATTTTTGACTTCCTCTTTGTTTCCTCATATGATCTATATATCTTAATGTCGTCTAGCATCTGATATCCTCTTCTACACCGAACTCTTCTTCCATTCACCATTCCTTCTAGAGCATCCTTCAGTAGGCAGTTTCTTCTCAGCCAGTGACTCAAACCAATTCATTTTCCTCTTCCTGATCAGTTGCAGCATCATTCTTTCTTCACCCACTCTTTCCAACACAGCTTCATTTCTTATTCTGTCTGTCCACTTCACAGGTTCCATTCTTCTCCATATCCACATTTCAAATGCTTCCATTCTCTTCTCTTCACTTCATCGTAATGCCCCATATTTCTGCACCATACAATGGCACAATCCACACAAAGCATTTCACTAGTCTGTTCCTTAGCTCTTTTTCCAGAGGTTCGCAGATGCTCCTTTTTCTATTAAAAGCTTCCTTGGCCATTGCTATCCTCCTTTTGACTTCCTGGCAGCAGCTCATGTTACTGCTTACGGTACACCCCAAGTATTTGAAGCTGTGCACTTGCTCTAGTGCCTCATTTAGAATTCGCAAGTTTATCTTCTGTATTTTTCTTCCTATGACCATGCTCTTCCTATTATTTCCATTTATCTTCATCTCATACTGCTCACAGCTGTTATTTAGCTCCAGTAGCATATCCTTTAGTATCATCTTCTCTTCTTTATTACTAATGAAGAATAAAATTAGTATTAACTACAAAAATTCAGAAGATTATTCGACATAGCCTTTATGACATATATGCTATTTTCAGGATGGAAGGTGTTGAATGACAGTAACGTTACAGAGTAAATCCTTAAGATTAAAGGAACAAATTTTTTTCTTTGCCATTTTGCGTTATTTCTTTTTATTTAGTAGAAAATCGACTTTATTCTTAGAAAAAAAATGCAACATAGTAGTAAATCAGTAGTTCTTACATATCTTTCCCGCAAGAGTGAGGGGAAAATATGTAAACAAACAGTCTGCTTAAACCTCCTCTCTACAAAACACTCTAAGATCTACATACAGGGGAACTCAGACCTTAGGATGAAGAACGCGTCTACATTTCGGTAACAACGTTGCCAAATATCCATTCATTGAATTGATTTATTAATTATTTACAGTAAATGCAAAAAGTGTACGTACTCTTAGAAAATTCAGATTATAATACACTTTAAGGAGAATCGCAGGATTTGAGAATACAATAACGCATTAATTATGAATAGTGAGTTCTGACGCTCACAGATATGCTGTCTATAAAAACAACAAAAGTAGTACAATATTTGGAAAATGAAATAAAGCTCAATAATGATACATAAGTCGGCACAAAAGTGATCGTACACCTGAAGTAATAATATTAAAAGGAGAGGTGGAGGGGGTGGTGTTGCCAGTACTCCTTTGTGTGCCTCTGTGTGTGCAGCAGTGACAGGGAGAGAGCTGCGTCATCAGTGAATGAAGAGCTGAAACGTAAAAATGGGGAGCAACCATAGAGAAACAAGGGAGGAGACAAGAAAAGTTATTATTAAACTGCATAACCAGAGCAAATCGTTACGTGAAATATCAGAACTTGTTGGAAGACCTCGGCCTACCATCCAGTCAATTTATGATAGGTTCTCCGCATCAGAGACTGTGGAAAACAAGCCAAGAACTGGACGACCTAAAGTTCTAACCGAACAAAATGAGCGCGTGATTATTAGGGAAATTAAAAAAGATCCAAAGATTATTGCAGTAAAGGTTGTCGCAGATCTGGAAAGACGAGGTATGAAAGTTTAAGCCACCACAGCCATGGTTATCATGGTCGCATAGCCCGGAAAAAGTGTTGAGTAAGAAAAATCGCATAAATGATTAAATTTCGCGAAAGAATACCGAGATAAAGGAATGGAGTATTGGAAAAAATTAATTATTTCGGACGAAAGCAAATTTAATATTTTTGGTTCGGATGGGAGAAATATGGTGTGGCGACAAAAGAATACAGAGATGGATCCTCAACACCCTGTGTCTACAGTAAAACATAGAGGCGGGTCAGTGCTAGTTAGGGGGTGTATGAGCGCCTCGGGCGTGGGTAGACTGCATTTTATCAATAGTGTGATGGACCGCAAAGGTATGTGAACATTTTAAAGCAGAATCTCCATGCTAGTGCTGAAAAGTTAGGTCTTCAAAGTACTTTCGTTTTCCAGCAAGATAATGACTCCAAGCATACTCGGAAAACACTCTATTGTGGCTGCTCTACAATACTCCAAAACAACTTCACACACTCCCTCAGCCACCTGGCACTAACGTCATCTAGCATCTTTGGGATATTCTAGAGAAAAACATAAGAAAGCACCATTTCTCAAATAAAGAAAGTCTTAAGCTAGCTCTTCAGAAAGAATGAGACTTAATTGATTCCACAATTAAAGGAAAATTAGTAGAATCAATGCCACAAAGACTGGAGACAATAATCGCTGAAAAGGGGCAATCCTACAAGGTACTGAAATGCAGTATAGGTTTATAAAGACTTCGTGATAGCAGGTGTACGATAACTTATTGTGTGTATGAAAATAGAAGTGATTTAATTTTGTTAAATATATTACAGAAATTATCATATGTTTTTACTTTTTTGCTGCACTCAATAAAATACATATAGTTTTCAGTCATAATATTGTTACTTGTAAACATATCAGGCGTCTAATTTGTTCTCAGAAACTATTTTTACTCACGTTTTGTAGATGTACGAACACTTTGTGCAGTCACTGTAAATGTTAAAATACTCTTGAATCGTAAACGTGACAGAAACATTACGAAATATATTTGATTTAACTGAGAACTCAAAGACACCCATAAAATGTGCATTTCTGAACGTCTTTAAAAGGTTACCGGGTGAAATTACTATCGCTTCTTGAAAATATAAGCGCAAAGGAACAAAATAGCAGGAACTTTTCCGTTCATACTATGCTAAGAATTCGGTCCATAAAAGGACTGTCATTGTAAATCTTCAAATCTGCATGTATATGGAAGATTTGTGTAACTTGATAATAAATGTGAATAAATGATTAATATCAGTTTACGCCTTAGTAAACCATTTTTACAAAAATGTTTTTCAAATATTGCACTTCTTTGCTTCATTTATTGTTCATAATGATTTGCAGGAAAAAGTAAATATTTTTGTGTTACATTTTTTTCGAATATTCTATCATGACATTGTTATCTAAAATGCCATTCTAGTTGCAAGATAGTGTATACTAAATAATAACCAATTATCACAGACAAGATATGGTATCAGAACCTAGTTCGTAGTGAAGTAACAGGAGTTTACATTATCTTTGATGGCAGTGGTAATTAATCTAGTTAACCCTAAAAGGATTAAACTGGTATGGGTCACTGGACGTGAAGGAATTGCAGAGAATTATACTGCACACATAGCTAGAGAAAGAGCTTTGAAACTATTTGTAGGACCAGAACATCTAAATATCTTAAAAGGACCCGAAGGAATAAAGAATACGGAAGCGATGTACGTCTGCCAAAGGCATGAAACATGCTAAATCTTTCGTAGGAAGGATATCTTAATCTGTATCCAAGGAACTACTATATTTAAGGAGATCAACTAAGATGGGTTATTAATCTTCTAACATGGCACTACGCAATAAAATGACACCTGCACAGGATTGGTGTCTAGAAGATAAATCCAGTAGGATGTTAACTCTATAGTGAAACAGCACTCAGCTTCTTTGTGACTGTGAACTATAGAGGCTAGATATTGTTACTGCATTCCTTTATCAAACCACTATATTTAATTGAAAACGAAGGGCTCATACGAGAATAGTTAGAGAACAACGTAACAGTTCAGAAATGGAAGTAGCGCTGAAGGTTAGTGACCAATCATCATCGTCTATCATGTATTTAGAATTTCTTGCCTGTTTTCACATCAAGAGAGCGAGTGTTGCTATCTTGTCAATGGACGACCAATAGTTCGTCCCTGTGGGTGCTATTCATAGACAATTTGCAGCACGCGCTACGAGCGTACTAAGCTAGCCCCTGCTATCGACTGGTTACTTGTACAGAATTCAAATCATATCCTATCGCTAACACTGGTTTATGAATACGAAAAACGCTGATCATCCACCGGAAACCCGCGCTAAAAAGTCTATGAATACGGCCGTTAGGGTTCTATTGAAGTATGATCTTCGGGATTCATTCTTCGTGCATCTTTTGATTGTGGTTATATCAATTTTGTTTCATTTGGGTTATCCTATGTGTGAGATTGAAGATGCTCAGTGCTGTCCTGATATTTTTATTACGTTGTTTATCCAGGAGGGTTACATCTGCTTACACACGTAAGACCTGCTTCCCACATTGCCCGACCCTTTGCCATAGTATTCTGAATTTAAGTAAATTTATCCGTGAATGATAAATATGAAATCTAGTGTGTTTTAGTGAAATAATAATTACTAATGGGCATTTACTTATCTAAATCACAGCTGCGAGTTAGTCTCAATCAAATCCAAAAGTGTTCTCGACGGTTTTCATGTTAACAAAATAACCTAACAAAAAAGTTTGTGAGGTTAGTATTGACGAAAAGCTCTTTGCGACTTATATGTAGAATTATTTTTAGTTTCAGTAGTTTCAGTTGCGAATTTTCTAAGTTTTAGAATTCTCCCCAATAAAGAAACTGCTGGAAGCCCTACCGGTAAACAGATAAGGAACTGCTGGAATGTCCCTTGCTTTTTATCATTCGCCTGTTGGAACATTTGTTACGAATGAGTGAGCCACTGAAGAAAGGTTTTAAAGGTTTAGAATAGAAAAGAAGGAATTTATTATCGAGTCTCTCAATAAATTACTAATATACTTTTAATATTTGTGTCGCTTTTAAATGTGGAGTTCCATAAATAGAAAAATACCGGTAATACTAGAATTGATTACAATATGCGTGCAGCTGTGTTACGTAATTCTGTCCAAAGTTAATCACAATAGTAAACCTAAGCATTAAAATGTCTAAATAAAGCCAATGTCTTAGCTTCTGAATTATAAATGTGAGACTTTTTTAAACACTCTGTATAGCGACCTTGTGCCATGCTGATTATTCAAATTAACTTTACAGGGCGTTATACCTGAAAGCTTGATTTGCATAATACGTCACTGTACGTAACAGTCCACACCTGTGGAGTAACGGTCAGCGCGTCTGGCTGCGAAACCAGGTGGCCAATACGAGCAAATGCTGGGTAACTTTCGGTGCTGGACCCCGGACTCATTTCACCGGCATTATCACCTTCATATCATTCAGACGCTAAATAACCGAGATGTTGATACAGCGTCGTAAAATAACCCAATAAAATAAAAAAATGTACGTAACAGAAAACCACAATTTAAGTCACACAGAGTTAGTGTGCACTCAATGTTGGTTGCTTGACGGTTGTCAGCCCACTTTGATGTCTGTGGATATAGAGGGAAAAATTGGATCGGTGTCGGGTAGAGTTCCCGGGTAGCTCAGTTGGAAGAGAGTTGGTACGTTTAATCAAAGGTCCGGGTTCGATGCCCGGCCCCGGAACAATTTTTCTCTCGAAATTATTCAAATTAACTTTACAGGGAGTTATACCTGAAAGCTTGATTTGCATAATACACGTCACTGTACGTAACAGAAAACCACAATTTAAGTCACACAGAGTTAGTGTGCACTCAATGTTGGTTGCTTGACGGTTGTCAGCCCACTTTGATGTCTGTGGATATAGAGGGAAAAATTGGATCGGTGTCGGGTAGAGTTCCCGGGTAGCTCAGTTGGGAGAGCGTTGGTATATTTAACCAAAGGTCCCGGGTTCGATGCCCGGCCCCGGAACAATTTTGCTCTCGAAATTATTCGAGTTTTGATATATTTGAAAGTCTAGAGTTGGTTCATAATCTTCATTGAGATGAAAAAAAAAAAAAGATACGGTCTCAATTCTTAGCACCTTGATTTAAATTCTGAAAAAAAAAAAAGAGTTGTACTTCTGCTGCTGCTGCTGCTGAAGATAGTGATTGCAATAATAATAGTGGTGGTGGTGGTAGTGGTGGTGGTGTGATAATTGTTATAGAACACTTATACTATGTGGAATTGTCAGGTTTTGTAAGTTAATACAATTTATTATACATTAGTGAGCAATACAAGATTGGTAAATATATAGTCTTGTTTTACATAGGATAACTTATATAATAACTTCGTGAGAATAGGCAAGGTAAAGAAGTCATAGACATCGATAGTTGTAACTTTAAATTCTCAAACATTGAGATTGCTATTTCTGGAATAATTTGCATAATATATACGTCACTCTAGGTACGTTAACAGGAAACCCCAATTCAAGTCACACAGAGAGTGTGTGCACTTAAAGTTGGGTTTCTGACACCTTGTCAGCCCACTTGAGTTGTGTGGGTATAAAGGGGAAAATGGGACGGTGTCGGGTGTTGTTCCTGGGTAGCTCAGTCTGTAGGGCATTCGTGCGCTAATACCAGGCCTAGGAACAATTTTTCTCTTGAAATTATTCAAGTCTGCTTCACAGGGAGCTTTACCTGAAAGCCAGATTTGCTGCTTCTCGTCAACATGCTTCTAGAAATACAGCGTGTTTCTGATCTAATTAACAGGGACTACTAGGGACTTTCGGCTACTTAACTCAATACAACATTATTCAGAGTTCGATATTTAGAAAGTAGGCCCTATATAAAAATTTAAAAATTGAGACATTAAACTGTCAAGTACACATCAGGACATTCTAAAATTATGCTATATTCTTTATTTACATACAATGGAAGCTCTTAAGTTCGACAGAAATCTAGTTCGACATCCTATAGTTCAACTGCTTACGTAGGAGAATTAGACACTCCCCTATAGGGGCACTAAGAATGGGTTTGCCATTTGAATGGGAATTGGTTCTGTGTTTTGTAATGATAATTTTGTTAAAGGGAAATATAATATTTTATTGGTTAGGACATCCATATTGATCACTGATTTTAAATTAATGAACTCTTCTTATTCTATTTGAGTATTGTGCCGTTTGTGAGACGGAACTGTCGAAACCCACTGTGGTACTAGAAGCGCATACACAAGTCTCGGGGCGGGCAGGAAATGCAAGTACAGTACTGTATTCGTTGATGGATAAACAATAAGAATTTGTATTTCTTTCACTTGCCACACCCACTGCTCTTATTGGACTGAACTTTCAATCCTGTTTTGTCGAACTTAGGAGAGTCCACTGTATTAGGAACATTGATGTATCTATAAAACTTGAAGTAAAATGAAATCGTGATAACATGTCACGAATATATAAGGATTAAAATAAAACAATTCACTATCTTCTTATCAAGCAAACCACTAGTGTCTCGTGTGTACTTTATTACCGCGTTTAGGATTTCGGTTACGACATGCATTGCACAGTATTTGGAATAAAACGCTAGGAACTCAAACAATTCTAATTTCTTTTCGAAATTATCATTGTAATTTACATATAAATATTTTATTTCATTTTATTTTATTTCGTTTATTGTATTCTATAGATCTTATGTTAACATTGAAACTTTAAGATGTGGAACAAGCCGAGAGTTATGTTGCTTAAATCGATGTTGGTGTAGGTAAGAAAACACTCTTTACCGTTAAATATGGAACCTAATACTCTCTATGTTTATACTATATTTTTTACTGAATTGATAAAGTTAGATGTCCACATGGTATGCGGACATAAAATGGCGTTACCAATCGTTGGAATTCCCAAAGAAAGTTGACGTTAGTAGAAATGCAGCAAAGTAGCCCAGCAGCAAGAACTTGTAAGAACGTAGGAAATAAATAACGAACAAGTTGAGAGACTGTACCACCCGACAGTTTTATCCCATAAAAAGATACTTGTCAATGGAAAGTTTTTCTTCTTTGTATCTTGATGGTCGTGTTGGGTTCAAATAAAAGCAGTCTACGTAGATTGCAGTAAGATAATTACACAATAACTCTCACTCCTGAGCAGCGAAACCTAATTTGTCAGTACTGCTGATCGAAATCCTTTAAATTATGTTCACATATAACAATTCTAACGTCTGTTGCAATCGCAAATAATTCACATTTTTTTAGTGGCACAAATTATTTAGATGAAGAATGTAGGATTATAAGAAAGAGTGTTAGTTAACCTATAAATTACATGAACGACCATGTTGTCCGCTGTGCTCTAATAGTAACGTATTGAACAAAAACCTGGCGGGCTGGGTTTTATTTTCAACAGTTAAGTTACTTGTCATTCTATGTCAGAGAATCTACCATGGAAACAGAAGTGTAAGTGGTTTTCCACGCTGCCTATGTCGCCCTATTCTCTATTTAATATACCTGGATGTTTTCCACATCATAGTCATGGAAATATTGGGTGTATGGGTCATGTATAGGCCTACATGGTGAAGCGTAAGTAATGGTGTTATTATTTGAGACATTTCAAACAAAAAAGTATAATACAATTTTGTTCGTTTTCCTTTCCTTTTCGAAATAAAAATTGTTTTAATTAAACATTTCATAGCGTGTTTTTGGAAAGCCATTGATTGAATTCATAAAACAGGGTGGATGGTAACCTCTGCACCAAAATGAAACTAGTAATAGATCATGAGGAGAGGTTTGAAAATCTAAATAAAGTTTTTCTGTAACATTCACCGTTTTAGAGGAAATTGTTAAGTTTCTATGAAGCATTTGGCAATATCACGGTTGCTGCAATAACTCTAAGCAATTGCCGCATACACTTCTTACCTTCCCCTCCCCCTCTGCTGTACTCAATCGGTAACATGCGACCTGAGCTGCGTTACAAGATTTATTTAAACGATTTTCGCTATTATTCAATTTAAAATCATGACTAAACGGTTTAATTTGCATGCTGATTTCCAGATCTGGAGGTCCCGGTTTCGATTCCCGGGCTGGGCTCTCGGTGAATTTTTCTTGAAGAACAAAAATTACCCGAGTGTCTAGAGTCTGCAAATTTGTATGAATGTGAGAGTGCCGGGTTAATATTTATCAGCCAATCTTCAAAAAATATTTATATAAAATACAATATATCACGACTGTCGCTGGTCAGTAACCTGAACACAAGTTTCAGCGTCACATTGCTGACAACTAATTCCATCAGTTAGCACAACCATAAAGCACTAATAGATGCTATAGGGTTACCAACAACGGGGGGGGGGGGTAAGAGACTGGTAACTTAACAACAAAGAAATAATAGCATAATTCATGGCCTCCGTCAACCAATAATTTTTATTCTACGTATTCTTTTGTCTTTTTCTGGTATACATGGTACACAGATACCAAAACAGAACTCGCTAAACAAGACATACAAACACAAAGCGAATTTCGAACATAAAACTCTTATAAAAAGTTTTAATTTATTCAGTTACGGACTAGTGCGACACAAAATAATGTATGAACCTTTGGCGAAATTTCATGTTTAAACCTCGGGCCACTTGCACCCTCGGGCCAGAGGCCCTCGACAGCAATCCCATAGCCCTCGCTATAAACATATTCATTTCGTTCTTGATACATAAATTACTATTTAACTATTATCACAGTCACAAAGCTCAATACGTAGGGAATATGCATCCATAGATAGTTGTTAACCACAAGGATCGCTACTATCGCCTCATCACAGACAATGTGTTTTATGTTGATTTCATAACACAAGGACTGACAACATGTATGAACAATAAAGTTTTTACCATAATGAACATAACCATAACATATATAACAAATAAAATTTTGTATTACATAAAAAATAATACATTTATTTTTCAGATGATATTACAAAGAACTATGAGGTGCCATTTGAAAGGATTCTCTATGACGTCATAACTTTGATAACAATAATCGTTGAAATATTTTGAACTTCGAAGAAAAAAATCCTTCCTAAATATATGATTTGACGTGTCTGAGCATTTTGTCCCAAATTTCCTCATTCAATTTGATTGTAGTTATGCATTACTTTTGAACCACCTTATATTATAAATGTCTAAATAATTTTATGTTATAAATAATAAAATTTAAAGTAATTACATCATATTTCTGAAGTATTCAGATTAACTAGTACCTTAGATAAATTTTAATAATAATCTTTTACAGTACTATATATTATTATTACTATTATAACTTACGTATTTCCATTATTTGTGGACCCGATTGAGCGGAAGGGAAGGTCTTAAGGCCTCAATAGTAGTAATAATAATAATAAATTATTTATTTTGTTAGATCTACCATATATAAAACTAAGAAAATGAAGCTTTGAAAGTTCTCTCTTATTTTTTTAAGAAAAAGGTTATTTTTGATTAACCGGAAAATATCATCTTCGCAGCAAAATTTGCCTTTATAATAAACCTCTAGAACAGGTTTAAAATTCGAAATATTTGAGCTATCATTTGAGCTATGAACAAGAAAAAGATATTTATACAAAACTGAATTACTTTAACTATGCAATGGATAACATTAATAACATTTTCAAACCTTCTCTTGTCCAAAAACATACTAGAATTAAAGCCTAAATCATTGGCGTGACCTGTTGTTATGTATGGAAGTGAAGCTTGGACCATACGTAAATGTGATTAATACAGAATCTCTGCCAATGAAATGATGTTTTTAAGAAAAACTGCTAGCTGTACTAGATTAGGTAAGAAGAAAAATTTGGATATTTTGGAAGAATTAAATAGTGACCCAATTTGAGAGAAAATTCAAAATTATAGACATAAATGGAAATCTCATATACTCAGGATGCCTAGAACAAGGATACCACGCCAAGCACTAAATTACCGCCCTTTAGGAACAAGATATTTGGGCCGTCCGCTGAAACGATGGAGTGAGACCGTAACAACCACCAAGCTTAATATGTAATAGGAAGGAGAAGAAGAAGAAGTAGAAGAAGATTATTTTTAATCGTCTGCCTCTACTTTTGTGAGAATTGCAAACCAACAGGAATTCACAATTGATGTATTGGTTGGTCATGTGGTCAGCATGGTGTGACTCCATCACGTAAAAGAAAACACGATGAAATGAAGACAGGGAAAATACTTCCACCACAGTCTAGTATATACAGTCACGAAGCTCAATACGTAGTAAATATGAATTCATAGATAGTTTCTAACCACTAGGATCGCTAATATCGCCTCATTACAGACAATGTGAAATAGTACCGGCACAGTCTATTGTTCCCAGCACCCTCACAACTCAAGCTTCGTGACTGTATATACTAGACTGTGCTTCCACTTCCTTTGGAAAAGAGATAAAAACATGGGACCCGTTTAGTCCCTATGGAAGGCGGATAAATCTACACTTTGCTATCGGGATTTGAACCCGGATCTATGCTAGATTTGTAGCCGAACTTGCTAGGATTTGAGCCATAATATCACTTAGAACATTACCTAAATTAAGGACCTTTCTAAAAAGAAGCGGAACCAATTAAAAGCTCAGAAATTCCATGTTAGATGCTAGGAAGTAAACTATAGCAAGCAAGATGCGACTCACGTATCTTCCTCGAGTACACCTCTGAGAGGCTGAGGGCCACAACAATGAGCACCACCGCTGCACACCGGACCGTCATGATGTGAAGTTGCGCGTTGTTTAGGCATGATCGAGGATCTCCCGGCTTATATAGCCGCTGACCGCTCAGCCGGTCGGTACTGCAGCTTTCTGCAGCGGAGTTCGGTTGCGTACGCCTTTCTTATGCACTTATTTGTTTTATGCTAGTTCTGATCTCTTTTTGTATCTTCTTCATTGTTTATTGCACCCACTTTCTCTACCGCTTCTGAATCTCTGTTGACAATAATATTTATAATTTCCTATAAAATAACCATCTGATTCAGGAGATGACGCCAAATTCAGGGACTCCCACTGGTTACTTTTCCAGAGAAACTCTTCCTAGAGAGACAATATGTCGCAAGCGTTTCTCTTTGTTTGTGCACTCGTGATGTGTGTGGCGAATTACAGAGAATAGACGCATATCGAGGAAAGCTATTTGTATGCTCGGTGAAATCGTTTTATTACATCTCATTTTTATAATATCTCTAATTGTTGGGTAAATTGAAATTATTTTTTGTACTCCTGCCTAAGTTCTTTGGTATATAATGTCGAGTCTCCGGTAAAATACAAGCTGTGCCAAAAGTTAGTACCCATTTCAACAACAGCTGGGTAATTGAAAACAAGCATTGATGAGATTTTAGAAGAAACTAATTCAGATCAGAGACTGTGCAGAAAAGTATGTTTGTGTCCCAGATAGTCTTCAGCAGAATGCATCAACGCAGAAGGAAAACAATTCGAAAAGCAGTGAAAAGCAATGGTAGTGATTTTAGGCTCGCTGTGTAGACTATAGCAATACTACATTGAAATAAATTCTATTACTTTTAAATTTACGAAACAGAATTTCGTTTGATCTGGGTACATAATAAATGTAGCATTTATGTCTTTGTTTTAATAAACTAATTATATATAACATATCACTCACAACAAAATAAAGAAAGGTGATTTTTGAGATATGTAAAACGCATGCGTACTATGGGCTGAAGTTAAAATTTTGTCTTAAACATTAAAATGACGGGAGGTTTGTGGATTTGTGAAGAAACATGTCAGACAGAGATTGACCACAATTATTTTGACGCAAGATAACTTAAAATAACCATTTTATTAGTGAATGTGTAAAATATAAAGTAGACTAATGTGTCGTTCACAAGATACCGATTTTCTAAATATTATAGTTATTGCTATTAAATTGTTACTGTGCTTGCAAAAGGACATTCGAGATCACTTCTGTTGCATTTAACAAAAATTTATACGGTAGGCCTATTCTTAGACTAAATTAAAAGACGAAGTAGCTACAGTCATACAGTACACAGTGAGTAGAGAACACTATACCAGATTTTTTGAAAGATGGGACATGACCGTTAACTACAGCGCTATGTTGCCAATATGGACTACCACGCTGTCAGCTGATGGAAGCTAGCAATTGATGTTAGATGGCTGAGAAAACGTTGACAATTGGCGCATAAGGTAAAAAATCAATACAAAAACCGACAGAGAATCAAACACGAAACGTACCAATGCTAACATTGTGTGCACAATAAATGTCGCCAAGAGAGCTTTAAGCATTCGCCACGTGGGAACGGTAAGTTTGGCAACTCAACTGTTGTTACCATAGTAACAGACCTACCACGCTATGTGACATTCAGTTGTTCTTCTTTGATTTACTGCAAAATCTGTACCTTGTAGGCGTGAAAATGTAATCGTTGGTGAAGAATTTTTGTGTACCGTTGACCGTTTCATTCCAATTTCTCTCGCTGCTTGCCTGATTGACTTTTTTGGACTTCTTTCAAACGATCTCCGCACATTTTCAATAGCCTCATTATGGCTACCGAGATTCCCGCCTCCTATCCTTTCTTGGCCAAAAACTTACTATATCACTCCTTGCAAATCTTAAATGTCGGCGAGCATTTTTGTTCTAGCGAGGGAAGTTTCTTTGCACTTGAATAGTCGATTTTGTCTCTGCTTATCTCCATTTTATAAATGATCTATTGTTGCAGCGTTACTATGGTGCTGGCGTGTACTACGAAATTGCTACATAAACTTTTTGAGTCTTCGATTATTTTCGACAGGAATCACAGCATAGCCTACACCCTGACATTAAATAATTAAAAATTAACTTCTAAATATAGCAGGTTCACGGCAGACACGCTGTACATTTCACTACGGGTATTGAACTCAAATTTTGAATTGAAGAAAAGTGCAGAGACTCGCCAATATACAGGGTCTGCCAAAAAATGCTGGTAATAGAGCATAAACTGAAGAAAAATGTCAAATGCTGTTTTTCTCTAACTCTAATGGTTTTTCACTCAAAAAATGTGTTTTGTGGTACTAAATTTTTTTGGAAAAGAGAATAGACAGTGATTATTTAGACTACTTGCCGGTTATATACGCTGAAGGAGTTGTTTGTTACTCTGTTGTGTATTGGTATGTGTTGGGTGCAAAGTCATTGTTAATAATATTTACGTTCAATCGAAATGCAAACAAATAATGAAAATACTATCAATCTTAAAAACATTGCATTTTACAGCTCATGCATTTTGTCAAGACACACCCCTACTCTTCCTACAGAGCTGCGCACGATATCGGATGAGTCTACTTACGAATTATAGGGGAATGGGTTAGTTTTTGCTTTGAACTCGGTAGACACACGCACGACCTTTCCGTCTACTTTTATCCCCTCCACAGAAACGTTGTTCCCGTACTGCACATCGCGAGTGTCTTGACAAAATGCATGAGCTGTACAAATTGAAAATAAAATTATAAGATATACGTAAATTTCAATAACTGTTTTGTCCAGTACACAGATATGTACTGCGTATGTAATTTTGGCAGTTCATATCATTTACACCCTGTATAAAGTGCATTTACAAATGCAAGAGGGGAGCTGCGTTGGTAGCAGACTTGGCCAAGCACTGACTTAGGCCTATAGTGCACGGGGACCCGAGTTCAAAACTCTGTATTGGCGGAGTTGTATTTGTTATGAACAAAGCCAAAAGTATGAGGTTTTTCTCGAGATCCCATGGTTTTTTCCTTGTCATTCCACCAATACTGTCCACATACCCCCTTTCACTATCATCTCCATTTCGTAAAATATGGCACCTATTTTGTTTGTGTGACGCCGGAGCCAGCGCAGTAATGTTTCTCGTGGTTTGTCCAAAGATCGGTAGATGGCAATGATAGCTGCAGTGAGTTCTAGACGATTCTTAGTTGTATACTATAAAGAGGCTCAAAAGCTCCACAAATTGTTAGGTTATTTAAAGAGCTTAACGACGCATTTGTCTCAGCCGAAATAAAATTCTAGCAAAAATTTGCAAGCTAGACACTTCCAGATCGGAATAAATAAGCAAATTTAACCCTTAGCAGCACAAATTAATTTTTTATGCTTTTCATATCATGGATAATAACAAAGCTTCAATCCATTTTTTCAACATTTTAACTCAGCACACAATTTTAAAACACAGATGGCACCTCTATGTATACTCAAGAGGTGGCTCCTTGGTGGAATATCTGTGCCATAAAATTTAAAAAGAAAGAAAACTGTGGTTCTTCTGAATAACCACTACGCTGCAAAGGGTTAAGAGAACTAAAAATTCTGCTGATGAGAAATGTAATAAATGAGTACAGGAAGAAATAGTTGCAACATACTATGCGATTCAATAAATAATTCACATTATTTTTTTCTCATTCAAAGTTTGTTTTATTACAAATTCAAATATACCACATTATTCCCCAATTAATTGACTACAAATACGTATTTTCCCACTAATCTCCATTCAAATCTATGGCCCTATGCCACAGAATATTAATAGAGCTGAAAGAACGAGGATACCAAAACGATTCTTCCATGCCAAACCAAAAGGAAAAGTTCACTAGAATTGGAACGCGAATGGATAAATTTCCCTAACACTCTTATCGCTGATAATGGCGATACTAATGATAATTAAATTCTTCTTTATTCGTATTCTTCTTCATATTATTATTATTATTATTATTATTATTATTATTATTATTATTACTATTATTAATTAATATTAATATTATTATTATTATTATTATTATTATTATTAATATTATTATTATTATTATTATTATTATTATTATTATTATAGCTACTATAGTTTGCAATTTGCCTTCATATTCTATTTCTGATACTTAATTAAAACAACGTTACTTTCAATTACAATTTTTGGATTTGGTAGATAGTAAAAGACAGAAATTACTTAGAATTGTTTCTTTCCTAATTCATCTCTTCGTACTCTTTTTTTTACAATATCACACATACATCGGGACGAGCAAAGTTTTCTAGTTAATAGGCGTATCCCTATGTTTGCTAAAGAAGACGTCGCATCCTTTTCCGAAAGCAATATTACGAAAGTAAATGTTTTGCGAAATATTTTTTGCAAAGTCCTTGGTTTTATTTACGTTCTTGCAGTTACAGAATCATAGTTTTCCTCCATTTCTTGTAAATTACTTGTGAGTATATAAGTTGTTTCTTTGATGATGAGAAATCTCATCTGCTCTACCGGGAATCGAATTTGTCACTATTTGTTGAGCTATTGGAATACTAAAGTGTTTTACAACAATTTTATATGTAGAATACAGTCGAATATAAAAAATCTAACAAGATTTGATTATATAGTATGTGTGAAAGACTTTCATAACCGTGCGTGACTATAAAGTCATTCACACACAAATCTTTAAAATTACTTGTGGTGTCAATAAAAATTTAAACATATGGTGCGAAAGATAATTAAAATTAGGCCTAATATTTAACACTATAAACATTTAACAAGACAATTTTTTTCATGGCAATTCCAATAGGCCTAGTATAGAGAACGAGTGTTACCTCACTCTGATCAAGTTAAAATTTTCTTCATTGTTCATTTTTAACACTTATATAATCACTGATTAACTTTATAACTTCTTTACTGTGTTAAGATTAGGAAATTACCTGGCTGACTAGTTTCGAAGTGATATTCTTCATTATCCGAAGCCTAATGAAGGTCTCGCGCATTCTTCTGGTTTCCTGTTGTGGTGGGATGTATTAATGATTGTGTCGAAAGGGTGTGTGTTCAGGACGTGTTGGGGATGTGATTTTGTATGTTTGTAAATTTCATATTGTTCTAGAGCAGGGATGCAGAATTGGGCACCAATTGTGACATACGTCACAAACCGAAACACGTCACTCATCCCTTCCTTTCACCCCACGCGTCATTGACATGGTAGGGTAGAGGGGATTTGTATTTAGAGTCTGTGATACTTGGTTGCGGAACTTCACGGCGACATCATTCAACGCTGATGGACTGTGGACGGGAAACCAACGCTTTCCCCATGCTTCCACCCCTCTCTTCCTCAGTTCTGCATCCCTGTTCTAGTGTGTCAAGTTTCTGGTTTCTTGGCTGGATGTGTAGTATTTTCATGTCAGTGTCTATGTTGCTGTAGTTGTGATTGGAGTTTGTGATGTGTTTTGCGTAGGTTGAATTGTTGTGTAGTTTGGTTATGGCTGTGATGTGTTCCTTGTAACGTGTTTGAAATGATCTTCCAGTCTGTCCAATGTAGAAGTCGTTGCAACTAGACAGGTGTATACAAACTGTCATGTATGTAAGTATTTATTCATGCTGCAAATGGGTAAATAACCGGTGGCAGTGGTAATTAAAACACTCAATGATGACAATTAATAATAAACACTATCATGGAATAGTTGCAACGACTTCTCATTGGACAGACTGAAAGGTCATTTCAAACACTTTACAAGGAACACATCAGAGCCATAACCAAAGTACAGAACACCTAAGCAGAACACCCTTCAAAACACACACCCTTTTCGACACAGTCATGAACACACCCCACCACAACAGGAAACCAGAAGATAGCGCAGGATCTTCACTAGTCTTCGGACAATGAAGAATATCACTTCTAAACTAGTCAGTCAGGTAATTTCCTAATGTTAACACAATGTAAAGAAGTTATAAAGTTAATCAGTAAAAATTTCTAACGACCCCATTCGTACTCAGAACAAATAATTACTTAGTTATATTACAATATAATTTTAAATTAAATTATTAGACTACTTCCTGTTACAGATGAAGGTAGCCAAGTTAAAACTAGTATTAAAGTGGTATAAAACTTTGCTGATTAGAAGGAATATGCAAAAAACCTCCTTATTCTACTACTAACGGATATAAGTAAATACCTGTTGAACATCAATTGCGACCTGTGATGTCATAGCATTAAGATTGATACATACCTCTTATCTGCCTTATGGGGTTTTGATTATTGCAAATATTGACAGCAGGAACAAACCCAACATAATCTTTGGGCACGCAGTTCATATATAAGGAGATAAATCTCTACTTTTCTGAGAGTTCTCGAACCCGAGTCAGTCGAATTTGTACTCTGATACACAATTACTTGAGCCACAGTTTACTAGTCCAGTTTATTTGATACTATTCTCGTGTTTTCATTCGCTTCGATTCTACAATATTTCAGTTTATTATATCATATTATAGCCATTTCTGTTCTCTTTTGTCACACTATTTCTAAAACATTCCATTCTGATCCATTTTCATTCTGTTCTACTCCATTTTCCATTATGTTAAATGAAGTTACTTTCTATTTTATTATATTATTATTTCATTTCATTTTCTTCCTCAGCTTACTATTCTGTTGTTCCAATTTATGTTCTGTTTAAACTTAGGTCTGTTCGTTGTGGTCTGAATTATTGGATACAATATATTCTATATTGCACTGCCTTTACCTATTGCCTGTCCTATTCTAGAATATTGTTTCTCTTCTAGTATAGTGTATTGAATTCTAGTTTCCTCTGTTCGCTTTAGATTGCTCCATTTCTTTCATTCTAGTTTGTTCCACTCTCTTTCATTCTAATTTGTTCCTCCCTCCTTCCTCCTGGCCTGTTCCACCCCTTTCCTCCAGGTTTGTTTCGTCCCCTTTACTTCTGGTTTATTCCGTTCTCTTTTCTTCTGGTGTCTTCTGTTTGTTCCATCCTCTTTTCTTCTGGTTTGTTATGTCCTTTTCCTTCTGGTTTGTTCCGTTCTCTTTTCTTCTGGTTTGTTCCGTCCTCTTGCCTTCTGGTTTATTCTGTTCTATATCGTTCTGGTTTGTTCCGTCCTTACATCCTTTTGGTTTGTTCCGTCCTTTATTCTTTTGATTTGTTCCGTCCTCTATAATTCTGGTTTGTTCCATCCTATAGCCTGCTGGTTTGTTACGTCCTATATCCTTCTGGTTTGTTTCGTTCTATATCCATCTGGTTTGTTCCGTCCTCTCTCCTTCCGGTTTGTTACATCCTCTATCCTTCTGATTTGTTCCGTCCTCAATCCTTTTGGTTTGTTTCGTCCTCTATTCTTATAGTTTGCTCCTCCATTTCGTTATAATTTGATTTTGTTCTGTTCCACTGTAGTGTCTTCATACTTACTCTATAAAATTGTCCTGTTAGCCACCGGCGTAGCTCGGTCGCTTAAGGCGCTTGCCTGCCGATCCGGAGTTGCGCTCGGTCGCGGGTTCGATTCCCGATTGGATTGATTACCTGGTTGGTTTTCTTGCGAGGTTTTCCCCAACCGTAAGGCAAATGTCGGGTAATCTATGGCGAATCCTCGGCCTCATCTCGCCAAATATCATCTCGCTATCACCAATTCCATCAATGCTAAATAACCTCGTAGTTGATACACCGTCGTTAAATAACAAAGTAAAAAAATTATCCTGTTCTAATTTAGTACGTTCTGTTAAGTTCTCTACCATTCTAGTCTAATCTGTTCCTTTTTATTCCAATGCAGTCTGATTTGCTCTGTTCTTTTCCAGAATAGTTAAATTTAATCTGTTATACTTTAGTACATGTAACATACTGTATATTCTATTTTAATACAGTTTAGTTAATTTTATTGTATTTTATTTTAGTACAATCTAGACTCTAGTCTGTTCTGTTCTGTTCTCTTTTAGTCTAGTCTAATATGTTGTTCTCTCAAGTATAGTCTAATCCGTTGTGTTCTCATTAATCTAGTCTAATCTGTTGCATTCTCTTCTAGCTTAGTCTAATCTGGTGCGTCTCTTCTAGTTTAAGCTAGTCTGTTGCGTCGTTTTTAGTTTAGGCTAATGAGTTTTCGTTCTCTTACAGCCGAGCCAAATCTGTTGCGATCACTTCTAGTCTAATGTAACCTGTTGCGATTAATTCTAGTCTAGTCTGATCTGCAACGTTGTCTTCTAGTCTAGTCTAATTATCGCATTCTTTTCTAATATAGTATAATCTGTTTTTTTATATAATATGGTATGGCATAGTACAGTATAGTATAGTACAGTACAGTATAGTATAGTGTAGTATAATGTATAGTATAGTATAGTATAATATAGTATAATGTATAGTATAGTATAGTATAGTATAGTATAGTGTAGTGTATAGTATAGTATAGGGCCTGTAGTGTAGTGTAGTGTAGTGTAGTGTAGTGTAGTATAGTATAGTATAGTATAGTATAGTAGTATAGTATAGTATAGTATAGTATAGTATAGTATAATATAGTATAGTATAGTATAGTATAGCATAGTACGGTATAATACATGTTCTATTTTCGTTACTCTAATGATGTAATGTTCCGTGACTCGTTTTTTTCTCTCTCTTGCTCTTGTCTGGTTTGTGTCGTATTAATCTCTTTTGTGATTAAAGCATTCTTAACAAACGTACTTATATTTGTTTCTTTCGTCTGTTTAGTTTATAAATCTTTTTTCTTTTAAAAAAATCGTTTAAAGTGAATAATATTAATTTATAAATACTGCCCACTTTGGAAGCTCTCTGAAGTCAGGACGGACTGGACCAATAGTTAAATCTTTGATAGTAACTGATGATAAAATTAGGCCCAAGATATAAGAGTAGATACTTGTGACATGGATAAAATTATTTTAATTTATTTAATCTCATTATATAGTCTAATTTTAACTCCTTTAAAGTATCAAATTCTCATTCCACAAGAAGTGAATACATCAGCGTTTGTTCACCCGGTACGGCCACATGAGTCCCTGACGCGCTCTTTGTGCCTGCTGTTCCCTCTCCTTACCGCTTTTCTCGCCATTGTTCATCTCAATTTGACAGCAAATGTTTTCACTGCCGGAACATTACCTCATCCTACAACTGACCCCAAACCTCTGGTTACACAATTCTCTTTGAGACGGAGCTTCGAATAGAAAGAGGATGCGAAGCGGGAAACGTGATTATTAGAAAACAAAATCGAGGAGAGAATAATGTCTTCATTTAGATTGTTCTCTTTTATTTAGCAAAGACGTAGCTCTGTGAGATGGAGGATTCTCACAATATGAACAAAGATCATATTCCAAAGGTGCAGAGATATTTTCTGCAGGGGAAGTCTTTGGATCAGATTATCTCAGATCATTTTTATTCCGTACAGAGATATTTTTTTTTGGCAGAAAAAGTCTTTAGATCAGATTATCTCACATCATTTTTATTTTCGTACAGATATATTTTTGGCAGAAAAAGTATTTGGATCAGGTTATCTCACATCATTTTTATTCCGTACGGAGATATTTTTGGCAGAAAAACTCTTTGGATCAGATTATCTCACATAATTTTTATTCCGTACGGATATTTTTGGCAGAAACAGTCTTTGGATCAGATTATTTCTCAACATTTTTATTCCGTACAGATACATTTATAGAAGGAAGTCTTTGGATCAGATTATCTCTTATCGTTTTTATTCCGCACGGATATATTTTTGGTAGAAAAAGTCTTTGGATCAGATTATCTTACATCATTTTTATTCCGGACGGAGAATTTTTGGCAGAAACTCTTAGGATTAGATTATCTCTCAACATTTTTATTCCGTACAGAGATATTTTTGACAGAAAAAGTCTTTGGATCAGGTTATTTCGCATCATTTTTATTCTGTATAGATCCAGTATTATCGTATAGGCCTATTCTGCGACTAGATAATGTAGATGAAATATAGGGCTACTTGTGTGGTACCAAGTTTTCATATATTTTATCTTCCATAAAGTCAAGAGGAGTGTGATTTCTTTTAGTTAAATAAACGAATAAATACACGAAAACAAAATCTGATTAAAAGAATCATTAAACTAATGAGTTATTAATCTGTTCACTGTCCTCTTTCTTTTCATTTTACTTCATAATTTTATTCTTCAACAAAGAAATAACTAGCGACGTAGCTCAGTCGGTAGTGCATTTGCCTACTGACCCGGATTTGCGCTCGGACGTGGGCTCGATTCCCGCTTGGGCTAATTGCCTGATTGGTTTTTACGGGTTCCTCCCAACCGTAAGGCGAATGTCAGATAATTTATGGCGAATCCTACGCCTCGTCTCGCTAAATACAGTTTCGCTTTCACCAATTCTATTGACGCTAAGTAACCCGGTAGTTGATACAGAGTCGTTAAATAATCAATTAAAAAAAACAAAGAAATGACAATCATTGGTTCTTTCTATGCAATGCTAGAAATCTTAAATAAATTTGCCATATTAACGGTTTTATTTTATTAGTTTTAAAGGAGTAAGTCATTATGCATTTAGAGTTGTAGGCTATATTAGTTCGATTTAGAGTTGTTTTTTAGACTTATCTTTATGCATCAGATTTATATTTGGATTAATTAATAATACTCTGTACATATTTGCCAAACTTGTTCCACAAGGAATTCCATCAATTTTAATAGTATTTATTTGAAACAATTAGTAATACTTATAATTCGATCTGGTACATTAGCCGTACGATTAGCAGCTAATATAATTGCTGGACATTTACTTATGTACATCTCTGAACTATAGAGTTCTTACTGGTTTGGTTTAGGCCGGTCGGCGCTAGTCTACAGTCTGCTCCTCGATTCCCTTTTACGTTTGTAAACGTCCATATGTGTTGTGCAATTATATGATTATTGTGAGTGCAGTTTCGTGTGAGATAAACGTATAGAATGGCTTGTATTGACTCTAGAAGAAAGAGTATTTGTGTGAAGGACATATCATAAGTTTGAATCGGCTCGCCGGGTCTATACAAAGTTTATTGCGAAATTTCTGAATATGCGACCGCCGACGACGTAGGTAGTACTTCAGTGAATAAATTTGAGAGCATGTGGATCTGTGTTAAATAATGCCCTAGAAACAGACTAGATTACAAGAAATTGGCGCTATTCACGAAGGTTCACTACAAAAATCGCTAGAAAATTAGCTCAGCAGATTGGCGTGTCTTTATCACATGCAAGATAACATTGAGTTAGGAATTACAAAAAAATCAGTGGAAGAACTTGGGAGAGTGAACGAGAGTATATTTACACGATATTCCACTTGTGTGAGACAAACGGGCGACATTTTCAGCATATATTACAAGTCAAATGTGTTGTAGTTTAATTGCGCTGTTATGGTATTAATTCTGGCGGCCGCAACCGCAGTCCTCGCCGAGAACCCGCGCGCCGGTATATCGGTAAACCAAACCGGTAACAACTCTGTATTATGTTGTCCCCTAACTATTCCTCAGTCAGTTCTCTGTTCTCAATGAAGATAATCAGTTCTGTTCTTTCATTGAAATTTCATGGAAATCACTTGATTTGGAAAACGCTAGATACAAGTAACGTCTTGTTTTAGGTAGAAATTTATTGAAGTGTTATTTTCATCGCAGAATACACAATCTACAGGTTTTATCTTCTGAGATATCAATTCTGTGGAGGTGTGTGCTCTGTTAGATGACTAACAATCCATCTTACTAGGTTCATTTTCTAAATTTAGACGTTCTTACTTACATAGACTTCATTTTAAAACTTAATTTTACATTGATGTAGAAATATGCGAAATCTATTCTGAGCCTAATATTGTCCAACCTTCTTGCTTACCATTCCACATCTTAAATGTAAGATATAAGTTGTAATCAAAACTGAATGAGTAAGATTTTGAAAAGGAAGCTTAGACACGTCAAATCTTATATTTAGAATGGAATGCTTTCATGAAAACAGAATTTTTGTGATGATGTCATAGAAAAAAGAATTAGATGTTATTCTAGAGCTTTTTAATATAGTCTGAAAGAGCATATACAATTCTTCGTTTGTTTGATAGAGAAGCACTATGGTTATGATTACTATGGTGACAATTTTGTTGTACATTTTGTTAGTCCTTGAGTTATGGAAGTAGTTTTATTGATGAAATCAACATAAAACATGATCCTAATATAAAAAAAAAACGTACCCAGAGTTGATTTGCCCACTCAAAAAGTTGTCAATTTCACTCTTATCATCCTAAACATGGTTTAACGTTTCCGAAACTGATCATATTAAGTCTATTCGTTAAGTGCTTCAAATAGATCTACAGTGATTTCTGAAGAACAGAGTTGCTAAGTTTTTTTTAATAACTAGAAAAAGTGTACAGAATATACTATAAGTTGCGTCATTAAATAAATAAGGACCTGAATTGTGTGAATTTAGTTTTGTAGTAGTGTTTATACACGATGTACAGGTTGCTCGCTTTCATTTCTGTTTGTTTTAGGGACGTAAACTGTAATCTTCAAATTATAACTGTATTCTAAAACTTTCAAGACTTTAGGACTAAGATAATTTCTAGAGAAATTCTTGTTACAAAGCTCTTAGTATATTATAATCATCGCAAATAAATAAATAAATAAATAAATAAACAAACAAACAAACAAACCAAACCAAACCAAACCAAACCAAACAAACATATATATTGTTATAAATGAAATCATTCACCCATATAAAGCCAAATAGACCAATTTACCGACAGAGTCGTTGCCCAATAGAAAACTACACGTGATTAGATGATTATGGAAATTTTTGGGATGCCACAGGGGAAAGCTTCCCGGAGAAAAATTTCTTACCTAGACCACGGGCTTGTCCAACACAAATTATAAATCAGGGGTACACCGGGTCTCGAACCCGGGTCCACAGGATTGTAAGTCCATCGCCCTAGTCGCGAGACCACCTTGGCGGCTTCATTTCCACTATTAAGGGAACGAACAAGTGAAAAATGTGGAAAAATGGAAAAAAATACAAATTTTGTTTTTATGTTCATAATTTTATTTAAACCTTCTACTTTCATAATATGGCCTCATTTTTATTTGGGAGCCCTTTAAACCGTGTCACATGACGTTTAAATGTCTGCTTGCACGTGCTTCGTTGCCCTTTAAACGAGCTGTCAGCTCTAAAGTTTATGTTGAGCTTTGTAATTTGAATAAAGCGGGCTAGTTTTTTTCTGGTGTGTATCTAGTGAAATTAAGTTTGTTGTCACTCCTGAATATACTATCAGCTTGCCTGTCAGCCCTGCAAATACTTCGTTTTGAAACTGAACGGCAAAATATTGTTTGTGGACCATTTCTTCTCGAGTTTGTGCGTTTGTACGTGAATATTCATACTTGTTTTGCTGATTTCGTGTTATTTAGGATGTTATTAAAGTTTTACACTAATTTTGTATTCAATTAGTTGTATATATTAGTGTGAATAAGTTAGTATAAGTGCATTAGGTTAGGAATCGTCACAATAACATTCAAGACCACGTGTATAACTCAACATTTAGCATTTTAGGCATAGTTTTAGTTTTCTAAACATGAATAGACTAAGTGACATTCATAATAAGGGCAAGAAACGATCAAAATATGCTAATAGGGCTAAAAATTTAGCAAATATAAGGTGGAAGAATGCCAAAACTATTGTGGAATGTGTGCATCAAGAAAATGTGTTAGGCCTAGTTGGTGATAATGAAGATCAAGTGTCAAAAGAAACAAATAATAAACAAAGTGCTAGTGAGATAAAGTTGATAAAATATGGCAACTTGCAGGAGAATTCAAATATAAGTGCCCCCAGTGTAGTGAAGACTACACATTAGTGCATGTAAGTTTGTGGAGTGAACTGTATAAAGGAGTAAAATGTGGTGAATGTGGAATGGATAGTGCAAAAGCTGAGCTTACTGAACCATCAGGCTTTGCATTTAAAGTGATAGTGAAGTGTTATAATTGCAACACAGTGTTGAATGAAATGTATACAAGCCCTAAGGTAGGTAACACTGAGTCAACTCGACCTCCCTTCGATGTAAATAGGAGAATGGTCAACGCCTTTGTTACCATGGGAAAAGGACACTCTGCTATGGAACAACATTGTATGGCTATGGGTATGGCAGGTTTGAGCTCACCATCCTTCAACTCTCACCTGATAAAACTGACGGAAGAAAACAAACTTGTTAGACAACATGTGTTGAGAAATGCTCACTCTGCAGTTAGACGAGCTCACATGGAAGTGGACAGTTCTATTAGTGATAGTGATGTTATAAATATTGGTGTGTCATACGATGGCACATGGATGAAGCGTGGACATACATCAAAGTATGGTTTAGGTTTAGTCATAGATATTTTAACAGGGCTAGTGTTAGATTTTGAAATAATGTCAAAATATTGCAGTACTTGTGAAAAGACAGAAAAAAATGGATGTTGCAAGTGACGAATATAAACAGTGGTATCAAAGTCACAAAGATGCTGGTGTTTGTGAGAAAAATTTTGATGGATCTTCAAATGCCATGGAGATGAAAGCTGCAGAAATTCTCTGGACCCGGTCCATTAGGTTGTGTAATATGAGGTACACAACCTTATTGTCTGACGGGGATGCAAAAACACACCATCACCTTCAGCAGCTTCAAGTTTATGGTGAAGGCATTGACATTAGAAAAGAAGAATGTGAACCACGTTGCTAAGAGAGTAGGTAAAGGTCTACAGAATATTGTTAGGGAATGGAGAGGGACAGATTCCTCAATCGGAGGCAAAAAAAAGGGAAGTCTGACTGCAGAAATGATACCTCGACTGCAAAATTACTACAGAAAGGCCATTATTGATAATATCCCCGATGTAAACAAGATGAAGAAAGCCATCTATGCAACACTTGACCATGCAATGTCCACGGATGACAAGCCCTGCATTCAAGATGCCCTAGTGGTGAAAAGTCATGGTGCTTCTTCAACGGGCCATTGCGAAGCAAGAAGCTGTTCCGAAGCATGACTTGAAAACCATGAAGACAGTGCTGCGACCTGATGTGGCTAAAATCATGCCAGTGTACTGTAGACTAGCTAGTGATGAACTTCTTAGCAAGTGCACTGCAGGAAAACTCAAAATGTGAATGAAAGTGTTCATAGTGTGATATGGCGGAAGTGCCCAAAAGAAATTTTTGTATCAAAAAAAAAAAAACTTGAAGTGGCTGTTACTTCTGCTGTGACTGAATTTAACATGGGTTGTACAGCAAACATTTCCATGAGAGATTTAGTGTCAACAGTGAAATTATCTCCTGCAGCATACAAAATTGGCAATAGGAGAGACAAGCGTCGACTGCAGCAAGCGGCTACTTCAACCAGTGAGAACTTCAAAACAAGCAGGAAGAAGCTACGTTTGTCAAAAAGTGTCACTGAAAGTAGGAAAAAGCAGCAGGAGGGGTCAACATATCAGGCAGGAGGGTTTTAAGCAATTTCCATAATGTGTAAGTACTCAAACATAGTGTTGTACTTTAAAACTTGATTTTCTCCCTTTTAAATTTTATTACATTTTAACATGTTCAAATTGCTCCATATGATGCATTTCTTAACCAATAGTGATGAAATTTTTACCACAAGCCCACATTACCTAAAGGAAAAAGACTGTCACATGGATTTTTAAAATATTTATTATTTGCCAAGATATAAATTGATTAAGATGCATGAAATTAATTTTTTTTTCTTTAAATTGGCACTCACCCAGTTTTGAATTTTTTTCTCAGTAACTAAGAAGTGCTAACTAAAAATCATGTGATAGATGTTTTATTATTGTTAGAGGAACTGTTCTATATTTTTTTAAATTCATAATGTTAAGCGTTCATCATGCAGCATTTTTAAATATTAATTAGTATTAATTGGTAAATAATTAATTTCTTCAAAACTAATTAAGATACATTGATAAAATTTATAGGGATGTTTTAAATACATATCAGCACTCTGTGGTAAAAATTTCAGTCCATTAGCATCACAAATGCATAATTTGAATATTTCACTTGTTCATTCCTTAATTTCTGTATTTATGAGAACTGGAATTTATAATGGTTAGAACATGAAAGCCATTCTTTGTTTTTAATGAGATTCTAATGCTGTTACAAAAAAAAAAAAAAACTGTAGTATAAACTCTAAAATTTACGGACAAACCATCAGTAATACAGAAGTGCTAATTGCAAGTACCTGTGAAAAGCAGGTAATCCTTTATTATAAAGAGCCATCAGCAGTAGCCGACAACGTTGCATAGCAATCAAGTAAGAGGAGGGAATTCTACTGTTCATTTCCGACTTTCACAGAAATAAATGTTATTACAAGACAGACCCCTCTTCTTTTTCTCTATTTATGTAATGACTAAGGATGCATTGATTTCAAAAATCAATTCCTGTATGTCTAAAAGTATTTTTTATGAAGTATTTAATTGAAGGTACAATTTTATAGATATTATTTTATTTTACAAAGAATAGTCTCTTCTTAATCTATTTCCAAAGTGAGACTTTGAACTGTTGTAATCACATAATAGCGACTAAGATAAAGATAGCTGTGCGAAATATGTAACTAGGATGTGCTAGTTGGCATAAAGCTGTCAAAGTTTATTTCTGATAGTAGTGTTACATTTTATGCACTTCTGGTTTGTTCTGTCCTCTTTCCTTCTCATTTACTCTGTCCTCTTTCCTTCTGGTTTGTTCCGTCCTCTTTCCTTCTGGTTTGTTCCGTCCTCTTTCCTTCTGGTTTGTTCCGTCCTCTTTCCTTCTGGTTTGTTCCGTTCTTTATCCTTCTGGTTTGTTCCGACCTATATCCTTCTGGTTTGTTTCGTCCTTTATTGTTTTGGTTTGTTCCGTCCTTTATTCTTTTGGTTTGTTCCGTCCTTTATTCTTTTGGTTTGTTCCGTCCTTTATTCTTTTGGTTTGTTCCGTCCTTTATTCTTTTGGTTTGTTCCGTCCTTTTTCTTCTGGTTTGTTCCGCTCTCTATCCTTCTAGTTTGTTCCGTCCTATATCCTTCTGATTTATTACCTTCTATATCCTTCTGGTTTGTTCCGTCCTCTTTCCTTCTGGTTTGTTCCGTCCTCTTTCCTTCTGGTTTGTTCGTCCTCTATCCTTCTGGTTTGTTCGTCCTCTATTCTTCTGGTTTGTTACCTTCTATATCCTTCTGGTTTGGTCTGTTCTATATCCACCTGGTTTGTTCCGTCCTCTATCCTTCTGGTTTGTTCCGTCCTCTATCCTTCTGGTTTGTTCCGTCCTCTATCCTTCTGGTTTGTTCCGTCCTCTATCCTTCTGGTTTGTTCGTCCTCTATCCTTCTGGTTTGTTTCGTCCTCTATCCTTCTGGTTTGTTACCTTCTATATCTTTCTGGTTTGTTCCGTTCTATATCCTTCTGGTTTGGTCCGTTCTATATCCATTTGGTTTGTTCCGTCCTGTATCCTTCTGGTTTGTTCGTCCTCTATCCTTCTGGTTTGTTACCTTCTATATCTTTCTGGTTTGTTCCGTTCTATATCCTTCTGGTTTGGTCCGTTCTATATCCATTTGGTTTGTTCCGTCCTCCATCCTTCTGGTTTGTTTCGTCCTCTATCCTTCTGGTTTGTTTCGTCCTCTATCCTTCTGGTTTGTTTCGTCCTCTATCCTTCTGGTTTGTTTCGTCCTCTATCCTTCTGGTTTGTTCCGTCCTCGTATCTATTTGGGAGTTCCAAATTTTATTTCCGTTTCTATACAACCTATGCAAACAGCAAATCAATTGAACATCATTCGCCTGTATCAATGTAATGTATAGTACCTACTTAGAAAAGTTTTTCAAAATTATTCCTAGTGCCTGGAGTTCAAGTCATTGTGACAGAAGTTGTGAAATAATACAAATAGACATTGTTGCAGAACGTGCTTGGTCACCGTGTCCTCGTAATCTACTTGCTCATTAACACCTCCGCAGGCGGGCAAGATTCCGGTTGTTTGAGTTTTTAACACCACGATCGTTATGCAAAAAGCTGTTTCAGGTATGTAATTGTGATTTGTGTTGCATTCAGTGACAAATGCTTAGAATGATCACAATGAGCGTTTCCACCACCACCACCACCACCACCACCACCACCACCACCACCACCACCACTTAAGCCTACTTCACGAGTGGTTTTTGTCTGAATCAAACAAAATCGCATTTGCGAAATCTCGCACATCTTTATTGATAAAACTGTCCATGTCTCAACAACGAAATGTCATAACAACTTAATTTCTTTTGAGCTAACAGGAAAAGATTTTTTTCAACTGCTTAATAATGCATTCTTTCGGTAGAACAATACAACCTCCTCAATCGCTCAAACGTGGTAGGAAAACGAGGACATTTCCTTACTACCGGTAGAGTGCTGTATAATATAATTAACCATTAAACAAGAGTCTTTGTCTTAGTTGAATAAATTTTCAAATTATGTGTTAGAACTATTTTTACAGAAAATTAGTGTAATACTTTCAGATTGAGTCTTGTGAGACAGATAAGGTAATTCGGGGGAAGACGCCAAAACTAAGGTATTTCTTGGCTATACAACTCAAACCTGAAGTGATAAGCCAATACAAACATATTTTTTCGTATTTTTTCAATTATAATTTGCTCTGTATAATGATTGGTTCCTTTGCAAGTGCGTATATTGTTAACAATTTTTCATGTTAAAAGAATTTGCGTCAGGGTGGCATCTTCCCCCATATATACGGGGAAGATGCCACTTGGTATGGGGTAAGATGCAACAACATAGTAAATGGCATACATAAAATAAACATTGGGATATTTTATGTGTATTTTATTACAACTACAGAGAAACATCTATGAATTTAATTATAAACTTGTTTCATGATTATTTTGCAAAAATTGATTAATTAGGACAATTCTGAATGTTAGTACGAGCCTGCACCACATTTCATACAGTGAAAATTATCACCACTCCAATCTTCGTGCAAGGATTTCTTGCATGTGGTCCACTGAATCCAGTCACACTTGGAACCTGTCTTAGCGTAAAAGTGTCCAGAACAAACAACAAAAATCATCTTCCTCATCAAAACTATTACCACTCTCATCGTGACTAATTTCGTTTGTTTTTTACGGGCAAAGAATTTAGATTTCCTTACTTAGGAATAGGGCTGATTGTTTCCAGAATTGAAATCCCGTTATCCGTTCCGATGGAAGCAACTATTGATGTAGGTCTACTGCCACATGCTCCGCTAGTGGAAGGACCTCGTGAACATGTAGTAATGTTTGAAGATTCCATTCGTCATTTGAGAGTTCTGTATGGAATGCCACACAACCTCGCTGCAGCGCATGACGATTTTTGTCCATACTTTAAATCTTCAGCAGCTCGAATTAAATTTTATTTTGACTAAGATGTCCAATCTGTTTTTATTTTGCAGTCTCAAGTCATCGTCTGCATAAAATGAAATGTGAATTACATTTTTATCATTGATACCTTTTGTAAAGTATCAGAGAACATGTAAAATAATATAATGTAAAATATTATCAAATAATAACCTTCCCAAAACATAATTTACTGGTTAAATAATGTTGCGTCTTCCCCCACTCACACTTACTTGCCTACTGCCGCAAGGTTGTTGCCGTAGCTGCATGTCTAGTGTGCGTAACAAAATGCACAACTCACGTATGTAGCAGATATACCATTTAAAATAAAACATCAGTCTATGAACCTTAAAAATAAGCAACGAAATATTATAAAGTGTGTACTAACCAGACTATATGCTCACAAGATCCAAAATAACGGCGATGAAAGACGATAAAGTAAGACAAATGCACACGCTACGTGTCCACCCGGTCAACACTCTTGAAACTAGAGGATCCGCGCTGTCAATTGCTGACACATAAAAGAACTGCAAAGAAAGTTGCGTCTTCCCCCAACTGGCATCTTCCCCCGAATTACCTTATGACTTTATTGCCTAATTATAGAAGTTATTAATTATACATTTTCTAGAATACTAGAAGTAGGCTACCTTACCATACTTTTTACGATATGATCTAAATGAAGAACGGTTGATAATGAGAACTTCTGTATAATTTCCTGGTTTATGATTTTATTTTTTTTTAGTTTCTTTTTGGCATAAAAGACAATCTCAAGTTACATTCTTTGCATAAAATATTTCTTGTCTGTGCCTCTGTCTAACTCAGTTTCAAAGTCGAGTGGTTATGGGCTAGCACTGACTCTAAGGACGGGATAGTAGAGAATTGGTAGAATGATGACAGAGATAATGCAAGCAACTTGAGGAAAATCATTCCAATACTTTGTCAAATATGAAATGAACTTGAAATAGCACGTTATAAACTAGTGTCTTTAAAATGCAATGTAGAAGTGTAAACTTGTTTAATAACGCAGGTTTTATATTAGATTTATTTACCATCCTAAATACAAGTTATAATATAGCTGATTTATCTTATTGTCTCCGATTAATTTTAACAAACTTTAAACGGATTAATGCCATTATTTCCTGGAACATCTCGATTTCATATATTTAGTACTAAAAGTTACGTCAAAGTAACAGATTTATCTTTTTGTGGCATCTCAAAAACTAGAATTCATGAATGAGAGTATACATAATATATCTTTTCAAATACATCAATTTTCCGACAATAAACCATCTGGGAAGAGAAAAGATAAATTATAAGTTGCACAGACAAGAAATGACTTGGCAATTGATGTTACCGGTACCTGCAATTCAACAAAGATATGAGTCATTGTTATAGTTATTATAAAAATAAAAAATGGACAAAAGAAACAGTCCTACTTTCATTACAATTCGAAGACAGGAAGTGTTGTAAACAATTTTACATGGCTACTGCTTATGTAAGTAATTTTATAAAGAAATGTCACGATTCAGATAAGGAGAGCTCCTTAGATCGCAGATGTATACAACTTTAAATAACAAAAAGTTACTATACAATTGAAACGACGCAAAATTTGGGTGACAGGCCCTGAATATTAGCATAAATTTTACTTTATTGATATTGAGCTTCCCTCTATTGCATTTATGTTACTAAACCGTACAGCGCTTTTCCCTTTCAAAATTTATATCAGATGTAAGTGAAAGTACATGTTCACTGAGCCGTTCTTTTGATTAATTTTACTAATTTTGACGGTTATTTAGCCATATTGTGTGAACTTAGCGGTTGTGTAAAGTCTACAAATTGGTGACAAAAAATTATATTTTGATGACGAAAGTCCGAGGATGAGTCAAAGGATTATCTGATTTTCGCATTAAAAGTTGGGAAAATATCTGAAAAAACCCAACCAGGAAATTCGTCGAAGCGGGATTAGAACCCACACACAAGCACGAGTTCCCTTGTTTTGGTTATACAACGCCGGGGGCAACTATTTACTACTAATATTACTGCTACTATTGCTACTAATGCTGCTACTACTACTAGTTACTACTACTGCTATTACTACTACTACTACTACTACTACTACTACTGCTACTTCTACTACTACTACTACTACTACTACTGCTACTTCTACTACTACAGTTACTACTATTGCTACTGTTACTACTACTGCTACTACTGCTACTGTTGCTACTACTATTACTACTGTTGCCACGGCTACTGCTGCTACTACTAATGTTGCTACTACTGCTACTGTTACTACTGTTGTTACTACTACTATTGTTGCTACTGTTACTACTACTAGTGTTACTACTGTTGCTAGGCACCGGCGTAGCTCAGTCGGCTGAGGCGATTGCCTGCCAATCCAGAGTTCCGATCGAGCGTGGGTTCGATCCCCGCTTAGTCTGATTACCTGGTTGGGTCTTTCCGAGGTTTTCCCCAACCGTAAGGCGAATGTAAGTTCACTCTTAGCTGAGAGACTACAACGTGTTCATAATGTGTGCATACGATTCATCTGCAATACTCGTAAATTTGACCATGTAACACCTTCCCTCCAGTTACTTTCATGGGTGCGTCTGAAGGAACGAAGAACAATACATTCACTGTCTCTTCTGTTTAGAATCATGCATACTTCTACTCCGAATTATCTGTTATCGCGCTTTTAATTTCTTACAACTCTTCGAAACCGACATCAAGCACGTCTTTCTATCCCTCATCATAGAACGTCTTTTTACTCATCTTCCTATACTGTAGAAATACCTCGCCTCTGGAATTTGTTACCTAATGACCTCAGGGACTGCCGGACTTTATCACAATTCAAAATTAAATTGGAAAATTTTGTCTTAGTTAATGATTTTAGGTATTGCTAGAAGTATTGATTTGTGTTTTTTTCTTTCTTTTTCTTTTTTAATCTAGATTAAAATTGTAAGTTTCTTGTTTATGTTACTAGGATACAATTAATTATGATACTTAATCACTCATTTAACATTTGTGTGACTGCAACCTGTGTATATTTTGTGTGGCTTTACTTTGTTTATAGTGTTTTTTTCTCTCTCTCTTTATTTCTTATGTAGCTTTATTTTGTAAATAGTGTATTTTTTTCTCTGTTTATTTCTATTATTGTATTTTTATTCCTGGTGTTGTGGAAGAGAAGGCCTGATGGCCTTAACCACACCAGAATAAATAAATAAATAAATAAATAAATAAATAATAATAATAAATAATGTCAGGTAATCTATGACGAATCCTCGGCCTCATATCGTCAAATATTATCTCACTTTTGTTCATCCAATCGACGCTAAATAACCCTGTAGTTAATATAGCGTCGTTAAAAATCAACTAAAAAGCTACTGTAGCTATTGTTACTATTGTTGTTACTGTTACTACTATTATTACTGATACTGTTACTAGTATTACTACTGATACTGTTACTACTATTGCTACTACTGTTACTACTGTTGCTGATACTGTTACTACTATTGCTGATACTGTTACTACTATTGCTGATACTGTTACTACTGCTGCTCATACTGTTACTACTGCTGCTGATACTGTTACTACTGTTGCTGTTACTGTTACTACTATTGCTGCTACTGTTACTACTATTACTATTGATACTTTTACTAGTATTATTACTGATACTGTTACTGCTATTGCTGCTACTGTTACTACTGTTGCTCATACTGTTACTACTGTTGCTGATGCTGTTGCTACTATTGTTGCTACTATTACTACTATTACTATTGATACTTTTACTAGTATTGCTGCTACTGTTACTACTGTTGCTCGTACTGTTACTACTGTTGCTGATACTGTTAATACTATTGCTGCTATTGTTACTACTACGACTACTGATACTCTTACTACTACTACTACTGATACAGTTACTGCTGTTGCTACTGCTATTGATAGTTACTGATGCTGCTGCTGCTACTACTACTACTACTACTACTACTACTACTACTACTACTACTACTACTGATACTATTGACACTGTTACTATTATGGCTGCTACTGTTACTGCTGCTACTATTACTACTGGCGAAAGATAGAAGCACGAACAACTGAAGTTATGTCTACAATTCGTTTATATGGTTTAATTAGATGTAGAGATTACTTTGTAACATGCAAGGTCTTGATAGCCACGTAACCCTTGTGACTGCATATAATGAAGGAAGTGAATCTACTGTAGCACAATCCAAGTTTTTATAAAGTAATATAACTCGGTAACTTCGGTTACAAAATATTAGTAGTCGTAATGATTACTCTCATTATTTTGTTGATATCAAGACAAATAATAGCATAATACTCATACAATAGCCAAACTTAACAGACCTTGGTAACTTTCCTTGCATCTTGATTTCTTTTTAGTGGGTTATTCCAACATTTAACGTTTTTCAATAAAGAAACAACAAAAACGTGAAGGACACCAACTTTCCAAGGCAATGCACAAAACAATGGAGATGGTTAAGTATTATCAGTAATTGTGACAAGATCATATTTTAATTGTATCTTAGACGTAATGTAAATTGTAGGGTTTCCAGCTGTAAATAGAACTGTCCCCGGTTTAATATTCCACAAGATAATTAATATTTTGTCTTGTATAAAGAACACATATAGATCTTGTTCTATATTTTTTCCTTGTTGTCTTAAGCTTTGCACCAAGCTGCCCACAAAACTAGGAGGTCTCGTAATATCTAAAGTGGATTCCAATTGCTTCCAGGAGAACGAAATGTGCCAACAGTTCTATAATGGAAGATTGACAAATTGTGATTCAATTATGCTGTGATATGCAGTGATGTTCATTAATTTTAAGCGCATAACTATAGAAGATGATCCCTCGGGTACTGTAGTAATACATCCTCTACTTCCTATAATAATGGTTCGTTCATTGATTGTAAAGCTGTCGTTGTTTGTACTCGTATACCGAAGGAACCGAGTGAGTTACTAGCTGACCATTTTGTATGTGAAACGTGAACAGTGGCGCTACGATTTTTTGTTTTTACTCTTTGGGAAAGAGAGAGACAGTATACGACTAGAATAAGAAAGACATCGTACTGCACAGGTAATGTAGCAGCAACTTGCTATTAGCACAATCTACAGTAGTATATACAGTCACGAAGCTTGAGTTGTAAGGTGCTAGGAACAATAGACTGTGCCGGTACTATTTCGCATTGTATGTAATGAGGCGATATTAGCGATTGTAATGGTTAGCAACTATCTATGGATGGATATTTACTACGTATTGAGCTTCATGACTGTATATACTAGACTGTGCTATTAGTACAAGCAACTACCGGTTCAGGAACAATGGTTGGGTAGTGTATGAAAGTATGCAATTAAAGTATAGTCTAGGATAAAAACATAGAACAATGTTAAGACCCAGGTATCAGTCATTTGTCCAAGTAATCGGATTCAGTGTTAAGGGGAGTTAAAAAAAATATGAATGTCTTCGAATTATTAGACCTACTTACGAGAACCACATTCTTGCATTCAGATTAATATCTCGCTTTGAGACTTGTAAGGTAAGGTAACCTGCTGTCATAATGTGCCAACTCAACTACATGAGTTAATCATAATCATCGTCATTATCTTCACCACCACCACCACCATCATCATCATCATCATCATCATCATCTTCATCATATTCATCATCATTTACAAGGTGAAAATTTACAGTCCGTACCGTCCCCATTAATCAAAGACATCTAACCAACATCTTCTAGGTCTTTCAACTTCTCTTTTCCCAGTTGGAAGATAATCCTACATAATTTTCGGCAGCCTGGAGTTATGCATTCTTTCTACATGAATCTTCCAACATTATTTTTTTCTGTCAATTTATATATCTTCAAATTATTTCTTACGTCTTCACTTCGTTTATGGTCCAATAAGAAATATTCATCGACTGAAAGAAAAACAACCTTATTTCTGCTGATTTAGTTTCCCTTTTTTGAGTACTTTCCAAGGTTCAGACTCGCATAATAAGATGGGAATTGCTAATGTTTCATAAAATTTTATTTGTGTATATTTCCTTGTTTTACGATCAAGTTTTATTTTTATTGTTCCATACATATGCTGAAATTTGTAAGTTTTATTATTTATGAGCCACCGGCGTGGCTCAGTCGGTTAAGGCGCTTGCCTGCCGGTCTGAAGTTGCACTCGGGCGCGGGTTCGACCCTCACTTGGGCTGATATCTGGTTGGGTTTTTCCGAAGTTTTTCCCAACCGTAAGGTGAATGCCAGGTAATCTATGGCGAATTCTCGGCCTCATCTCGCCAAATACCATCTCGCTATCACCAATCTCATCGACGGTAAATAACTTCGTAGTTGATACAGCGTCGTTAAATAACCAAATAAAAAAGATATTATTTATATCTATGTCCTTGAACTGCCATTGAATGATGAGTCAAGGAATTGAATGCAGGAGCTTGTTGTAATATATTTCCTTCAATTATTATTTTGCTTCATGCTCCCTTTTAAATGCCAAAATTTCGTTTTAAGTTTTGTACATTTTAAAATTATAATCCTTCGTGATAGCGTAGTTGATGTGCTTTCATTTGTAACTCATTTTCTGTTTCTGCAATCAATACTTGATCGTCTATATACAGGATGGACGTGAAATAATCCTGCAAATTGAAAGGAACGATAATAATAATAATAATGGTTTATTTTAACTGGAAGAGTTAAGACCATTCGGCCTTCTCTTCCACTCAACCAGTATGATAGAAAATTACTACAATGCTATGAATATAACATAATTAATACAATACAATTCAAAGCAATACAATACTGCACTACAAGACAATATAATACATAATTAATATAATACAATGACAATTCTTTTCATCTTCACAATACCAATAAAATAATTATGTAATAATAATAATAATAATAATAATAATAATAATAATAATAGTAATAATAATAATAATAATAATGATAATAATAATAATAATAATAATAGTAATAGTAATGACAGTCATACCTAAATTAAATTAAATTATTAAACTCGATCACAATTATAACTTCAAATTGACTGCGCCCGTAAGAAATCGTTTAGCCTTTTCTTGAAAGTGGTTATTGTCTGACAGCCCCTTATCTTCTGATACACTTAAATGAACAGAAAACCTATATTACGTTTTGTGATTAAATGCACTCTTACTTAGAAAAGTGAGTTTGGAGTTTCAGGAGTCTTGCAACATCACGCTAACACACTGCTCTTTCTTCTCGTAATACAGATGTAAGAGGTCAACGAAATCAGATCTGTCTCCCTTAGCGAACGACTTCCCATCTCCCTTTCTGGCTACAATGTTACAAGCTGGTCGCATCGCTCAGAGACTTCAAATCAGTGGTTTTTAAATTAAATTGACATTAAGACTGTCTACGATATTGAAAAACGCGAAAAGGGATAAGTGATTTTTTATTAGACTTCCTATCGATAGTCTGACTTTTGTCCTGTATTCAGAGATGTTTATGCTAGAGTAGTAGCTACACAATTAAAACTGATTTGCGATGTATACCAACATTTGAGAGGTGCAGCGGCACGCCACTGCTCATAGGAATAGTTATCTGTGTGTAAGCCATTAGTTATCTCGCGAAACCAAACGCATGAGAACCGTAGTAATAGTGGGGGGTAAGGGAGCTAGCTAGTTGCAAGAGGAAGCATAGCGAGAGAGGGAAGCTTCCCATCCACTTTTTTTTCCTTACCTGCAGGTAGGTTTCACGAAATAATTAATGACCTATGTCTTGTATATTATGTTACAGTTAAAAGTCGAAATCTGTCAATACCAGTTTCAACTAGTAAAAACTGGTTTTAAAAGTCTAGATAGATAGAAAGCGAGTTTTCGTAAGATCTAGAATCAATGACAGATTAGATTTGGTTTGTTTAGGTTTTTATTTAGTAAAAGCCTGTCAATGACAGGTTAGGTTTGGTTTGTTTAGGTTTTTATTTGGTAAAAGTCTAATGTAGTTTTAAAAGTGTAGATAGATAGAAAGCGAGTTTTCGTACGATCTAGAATCAATGACAGGTTACATTTGGTTTGTTTAAGTTTTTATGTGGTAAAAGCCTTAACAAACCAAACCTAACTTGTCATTGATTCTAGATCTTAAGAAAACTCGCTTTCTATCTATCTATATTTGCTTGAATTAGTTTTTACTAGTTGAAACAACGAGCACAGAATGCATAGAGTAGATATAAACAGCTTGGAGGTGAAGCCGCTTTTGTGGACAGTCGCCATTATGATGCTACCAAAACAATGGGCTCCCGGTTAGCACATGGGCAGTTGATTGTGATGTTGCATCGTTGTTTTAATTAATAAATTAACTAATTTCAATATGCCTACATGTTCTGCGTATGGCTGCACAAACAGGTTTTCAAAAAAATTCCTGGAATAACTTTTCACGGGTAAATATGCATGTGTGAAATGTACTTATTACTGGTAGGCTAGATACGGTAATGAATGATTTAGCCTAGGTTAGTCGGTTAGATTTACTGTTCACGTATTTGTTTGATTAAGAGAAAGGATTAGTGTATTGATATTATTGTAATTAATTTTTATAATCACTAAATCAGACACGCTTTATAAACTTAGCATTTACGAGCGAAGCTAACCTAACAACGCAAGTTGGAAGTTTGTGTCGCGTGCTATAGAAAATGGGTGTAACGAGGTTTCTCTTCAACCGAATGCACGTATTCGTTTGATGAAAAGAAAGAGTGTATTAATATTATTGTAATTAATTTTTATAATCACGAAATCAGACATGCTTTGCAGACTTAGCATTTACGAGCGAAGCTAACCTAACAACCCATGTTGGAAGTTTGTGTCGAGTAGGTGTTGAAGTTTCTCTTAAACCGAATGCACGTATTCGTTTGATGAAGAAAAAGAAATAGTGTATTAATATTATTGTAATAAATTTTTATAATCACGAAGTCAGACTTATGCTTTACAGACTTGGTAGCTTCATTAACTCGGTCGTGAACTGACTTGACCCACTTGGTAATAAAACTTCACTTTTGTTCGCCGTTATAATCTAATTATATACTATAAACGAAGAGCCTATCAAATATTATATGGTTAAGAGCATTCCATTTTTTCTCCAAACAAAATCGGGACATCTATACAAAATACTGGCAAAGGAAGAGAATGATAATTTGCGTTAAGAAGCAAGTTTCATTATTAAATCGAAGCAAATGGATCAACCTATAAAAGTAATTATTATAGGGTAGCATTTTTATTGGACTAGTAGCAAAATAGGGTCAAACTGTTATTTTCCTTTTTTATCATTATTGTTTGTTTAACCTTCCAGATTATCTATTAAATACCATACTGCAATTTGCAGAGCTGCCAATTTAAATAACCTGTATATATGTGATTTATCGATGACAGTTTCGTAATTTTTGCTAAAAATACGTGCATAGCGATTCTGTATTACGAAACAAACAAGAAAGTGTGAGTCCTACAAGAAATTAGGAACATATAGAATTCTTATTATCATAAGATCTTCTATAACATAATAGCTATTTTGCAATGTTTTGGTAGCAACAAGATGACGTCAGGTCCATCAAACCGGCTTCACTCCGTCCAATGGTATTAAGATGCTAGTGTCTACTCTATTGTATTCTGTGCTCGTTGAGTTGAAACTGGTTTTGGCGGATTTCGGGTTTTAACGGAGACATATAGCCTGCTGTAGTGACAAAAAACCCGGACCGACCCTTGTAGCTGATTTCAGAGTCACAGATTCAAATTTTGCTAGTCACAAAACACATCCATCTTGTATAATTAATTGTAACAATGAAATGTATTGCATTTGTTCGATTCTTACAGTCTTTTGTTTCCTTCAGTGCCTTAAACTTACAGACGAAAAAACTTTGAGAGTTTTATTTTCATCTGGCGTCAATATTACATTTCTACCCCTATTCGGCAAAGATAACTCCGTATTTTTACATTAAATAGCAGTACATACCTCTGGCTTCACTATCCGTATTGAAATTACCACAATTTGACACAATACACAGCACAGGATTCTTTTGTATCAGCTACAAGGGTCGGTCCGGTTTTTTTTTTGCCACTACTGTACATTCTCACTAGCATGACGGTGGGAGGGGAATTAAATACTGACTATGAGCGTAAATTTTAAAATGTGACGGCATTAATGGAATTTATTGTACCGGAGTGTTATTGACAGTTACAGAACATTTCTGTAATTATGGCAACAGAAACAGGAACACCCTGCGTAAATATGTCCCAACATTGTACTTACTCGCCTCTTAGGCTTACTGTCGTCTTCTGTGGTCTCATGGTTACCGTAGTAGCCACTGGACCAGAAGTTCTCGGATTTAAGTCCTGCTGAGGGAGATGAATTTTAATGAGCGATTATATCCTTAACATGGCTTATTTCAGGAGGGTATTAAAGCTGCAGCCCCCATGTCATAATAGAAACCTGTCCATGGTAGAGGGCTCCCAGAAAGAATTGTCGGTCAGTTATTGCCCACGTTGACATTGTGCTGTTGAAAGCGTTGTTAAATAAAATATTTGTCTTGTTTAGACTTCGCAGCATGTTAACACCAGAAGAAGAAATCGCGCCTCGTTAATGTCCACAATGTCCATTATCTAACAGGGAGTCGCGCAAACTTTTCTTCCTTCTACCGGGTGTCCTCCTTTTGGATAGTAAATTTCTCGCTATTCTAAACAATCTACCTTCTTTTGTTGTTGCTATGTGTTCATCCCATTCATCTCTCCATCTATTGTGCCGTTCTCCTATTGGTTGTAGACCGCATACCGTTAGTATTTTCTGGTTTCGTACTTTGTCAGTTTTTGTTTTTTTTTTTTTCATGTTATTTTTCGAACCACATTCATTTCTATGGTTTTCAGTAATTGTCTTGCTCTAGCTGTATCGGACCTTGTTTCTGTTACATACATCATCCGTCGCACCTTATTTTTGTTTCTCATCTCGGATATTTGTGTTTTAAATTTAATCTTCCAAACATCTTGTAAATTTTCTAGCTTTATTTACTAGATTTACTTCATTTTTTAGGAATCCAAAACTTGAAACAATAAAATACTTATACTACAAATTTATCTAAAATTCCATTTGGAATCTCCGGGATTTGAACTTTGTTCTCCGGAGTAAAAAACTGACAAAAGATGTCACTGTGTAGCCAAACTGTTTCTTGTCACAAATACGGTGGATCTTGTTTCGGATGGAACGGTTCACAGGGTCTTACCCTCGAACGTTGATGATGTTTCTGATGTGGAAAATCTGGAAGTTTTGATGTTCTGAATTTTGACATTTCGTTAAAGTTTTCCTTAAAATTCAAAAATCAAAATTCAGCTAATTTTTTTGTTTCACGATATTGAAACTGATTCCGACGATCTTACAAAATTTTCATATCACGAAATGTTTATTTTTTGTATTCGAAAGGTTCAGAGTTCCAGTTATTGTCATTGGGACCATCCTGATGGGACAAACATAATTTGAAGCTCAATTGGAATATTGTATAGAGTTGTAAAACGGAACAGTAGTTTTATTCTCACTTCTTTCAATTATTATACACATACTCCTCTCAAAATGGATAATAGTGGGAATACTTCGTGATGGTAGTCGAAAACCGAGTATCTTAAAAAAAAAAAAAAAACATTAATTGGTTTGTCGACGGTATACCAGTCATGCTTAGCTAAGTATGTAGTCGCATATAATGAGTTTAGATAAAAATATGAAATTTATGTTTCTCTGTAGTTGAAATGGCATTGTATCCGGGTACAATACCGTTGAATAATATTTTATTCCCAGCAGGATTGTAAAGATTTACGTTTCTCTCATCGAGACTGGGCATTTGTTTCTCGTATTGCATCTCTTCTTCAGTATGTTAAATTGGAGTCTTTCATCAGATTTATTATATAATTTAAGGAATATGTGGATATTTAACGTATCTTCATAACCTTTATAGTACGGTAATTAGTATTATCTTATCAGGCTTTCAATATACTCGTAGATGAAAACGATATAAATTAGTGTTAATACTTTTATAATATGAGCAGTGTTCATCATAGATCTCAGTATTTTAATCTCACAGTTAAAATTTTCCCAAGATATGATTTATGTGAACCACTTAACTGGCAGCTTTAATAATAGAAATGTCGGAAAACATTTGTCCTGGAAGTCTCTCTTTATGGGACCAAAGAGGTGGTAGTCTGAAGCAAAGATAGTCAGCAAAATCTTGCACTAAATTCAACTTTGAGTTGCTGTATAGTATCCTTCTGGAAAACACTTTTTTTTTGTCGAATTCATGCAATATTCAGTGTCTCAACATAATTAATTATATATATTTACCGCAAGCTACTTCAGACATCTGTAAGGGTTGAATAATTTCAAGGGTATCGATCCCGGGAACCTTCGCTTAGCGCGCGAACGCTCTTCCGACTGAGCTACCCCAGGAACTATACACGACACCGTATAATACATTCTTTACTGGAGGTACGTTAACAGAAAGCCACAATTTAAGTCACACAAGTATTTGTGTGCACTCATAGTTGAGTTCTGGCGTCTAGTCAGCTCATTTGAGTCGTGTGGATACAAAGGAAAAATTCCCATTGTTAGAGTGGTTATCCAGACTTAGCATGTGATTAATTGCATGGCAAATATCGTAACAGTACTTTAGCCTGATTTGAGTAATCTCAAAGTTATTCCATAAAATTACTGTAATTTTTTTCCCTGAAGATAATGGTAAAGTTAATGAACAGGAACTAGGCTATAGTTACTCATATTTACGCCCCCCCTTTTATTCTCTAGAGAGTTTTGATATAGACATTTTTCAAGGGAACGTCCATAATCTCTCATGTCCTAAGTTGAGTATGACAACCTGGTTTTGAGAGATTGTTGATAGACACAGTTTCGCGCTAGGTTTTAAAAAAAAACTTCAGTCTTTCCCACTGCTCTGATTCCTTTTATACAGGGTGGAAGGGGACAGATGCACCAAAATTTAAAAGGTGATTCTACATGTTAAATATAATAAAACTTTTATTACACTGTTCGTTTAATGAAGCACCGTTACGCAGAAAAAAATTGTCTTTGCTCAATGTTTGCAGCGCTCTACATCACGCAGATATGTAAAAGTAATTAGAACAGTTAACGTCTTGAATTTTTTTTTTTTTGCAAATTAAAAGGTTTAGCCATAAATTTTAATTGAATAATAGCGAAAATCGTTAAAATAAATCTTGCAACGCAGCGCACAGTCACCGACTGAGTACAGCAGAGCGGGAGGGGAAAGTAAGGAGTGCAGGCCGGGCTTGTTAGAGCTATTGCAGTAGCCTTGATGTTGCCAAATGCTTCATACAAACATAACTATTTCCTCTAAAATAGTAAATGTTAGAGAAAAAACTTGTTTAAATTTTTCAAATCTCTCCCCATGATGTATTACCAGTTTCATTTTGGCGCAGAGGTTACCATCTACATTGTATATTCATTATCTCTATATTATCAATTAATCATCATTGTATATGTTTTTTAGTCGAAAGAGGACATTAAATAGGGAAATACTAATTACCGGAATTATTGCGGAGTTCTAGTTTCGAAATCACAAGCTATCGTTTTGACATGTGACAAGAAATAATATTCCAGCAGTATATGAACCAGTGTTAATGCAGCATCGTAACCAATGTGTTTATCACGGTCGACTGCCTGACATTCTGGAAGACAGTATGTAGGTACAGACAAGTAACACTTGTAAAAGTTCAAGGAAAACTGTATGTAACCCGCGTCTCTTTCCGTGTTGTAACTGTCGACCAGTCATTGTCTGTGTGGGCCCAACAAAAGTAATTCATAACTCTGCCCATCGGCCTTCATGTGAAGATACAACTTGTTATTTATAAGGATATGATTAGTAAATTTTGGAGGTTTGATGTTCGCGAAATTATGTGGGCAAGAATCCTTGAGCCAACACCAATTCAACACTGAAAGGTGATCTGTTGTACTTAAGGTATTAAGTACTAGAGGAGTGAAGCACTAGCTGTGAGAGAGGCTATATTCCTCATTGAAGCCCAATGTTCGAATGTATAATACGATATAGTATGATTTTTTTCTACGAGACCGTTCGCTAACAAGGAAAATATGGTACTCGTTATCAGAAAGAAATATTGGATATTTTTAAATCATTAGCAAAAGCTAATGACGTAGTTATTGAATCTGAAAAGAAACATCTGATTTTCTTTTACTGCTTTTGTGCTGAAATCATACTTACACTTCGGCACGTTTTGTATTCAATTATGCTATGTAATTGTTACGGTAGTATCATCGTCCAGAAAATGCTCCAAACAACTAGGAACTTTGAAATTTGGAGTATTCAGTTGTCTTCATATTGGTGAATGACGAACAGTTAAATACCCGCCATTAGTAAAAACAAGTTTCTTTTATGTAAATGTACTTTTGGAGTCCTATATCGAACGCATGAACGAAAAGAAATGGGATTTTTTATATAGGTATTGTGATTTGTTTAATATGAAATGTGACAAGTGTGAAGGTCGTCTCTGCTAAAACGCACTGGAAAACAGATACTTACGTCATTAGTTCTTGCTAAATATATAGAAATATCAACATATCATTCTGACAATTCGAGTACTTCCCTTGTAAGCTTAGCTTGCCAGGGAGTGGCCATAAAGAAACAATCGTACTGCGAGCTACTAAATATCTCTTATTACTAACAAGAAAGAGTATATATATAGTGAGTGATAGAGATATTGGCAGGTCACTGTCTCCTGAAAAGATAGGTACAAGTCATGGGTATCACTTCTAAATCTATGTATAGACAATGTGAAAAAGAAAAGGGAAGTTCTCGTATATTCTGCTCCAATTCTCAGAATTGGATGGAGTTGGATATGTAATAATATTTTGGGAAATGCGCAAAAGGTTAATATATTTCAGTAAATGTATCATCTTAGCTCAAATGGTTTCCTCATTGCATGTGTGGGCAAAATGTGCTGGCTCCCGAAAATAAAAGGACTGGCTCCTGAAAATTTTTGGTTCTGTCTAACCGTGGTCAAAATTACCTTTATTTGCATATAAGCTGCCTTTCAATAAATACTTAGTTATTTTTGTTATTAAATTCAAGTGGTATTTTGTACATGAGTACTATTCCTGCTTGTTCATCGACTTACACACAGATATACGAATATAAAGATGTAAACATACCTATAGCACCGGATTGTGCGGGGAGAGACCTCAGGGTGAACTGTTCACTCGCAACTTGCTCTCCGTACCAAGAGTATGCTCGACGTGTCCTAACTTGTATTCAAAGTAACCAAACGCAGGACTCTAGTTATAGCTTCTCTCTACAAGGAACAAGTGTTCAATCCAGGCCATTTTTTCACATTTGTAGCGGTCCAACGACTGTGGGACATGTTTATGGGAGTATTTTGCTTTGCCTCTACCATTCTCATTTCACTTTTGTTTCACTGTCGACTTCTAGCTAAATTAGGCACATATTCTTTGAATGAACGATGGAGGAGCCATTTATTAAGTGTAATGGAAAGGAATGACTGTGTTGCCTGAAAATAAAAAAAATAAACTTTTGCAGCAATGATGTATGTCACGAAAATTCTGTGGATCAGGAAGCGAGAAGTTGAGTAGCGGCTGTAATTGATACACTATATGAAGTTGATGAAAAGTAAACAGAAGCGGTGGACATGTCGTAATATCTTATAAAGTTGTCCTGCTAGTGGCGAGAAATTTGATAGGTTGCATTGCAGTGTGGTTTATCGGTTTCCCACATGCACAATAACGAGATGCGTTTTAGAAATTTCTATCACCTACCTGAGTTTGTATGTGCAACGCAGCTTCAAAGGTTTGCTGTACTAGTCAATTTTCTAAAAATTTATTTACTTACAAATACGAATACGTTGTGGTGCAAGAGATAAAAACGGGTAGAACACAAGGAAGGGAAAGGGAAACAAAGAGATCATCAAGGGAATAAAGGAGAGCAAAAAGGGGAATAGAAGAGGGCAACAAGGAGAAAAGGTGAGGGCAACAAGGGGAATAGAGGAGGGCAACAAGGGAAATAGAGGTGAGCAACAAGAGTAATAGAGGAGGGCAACAAGGGAAATAGAGGTGAGCAACAAGGGTAATAGAGGAGAACAAAAAGGGTAATGGAGGAGGACAAGAAGGGGAATAGGGAAGGACAAGGGGAATAGAAGAGGGCAACAGGGAGAAAAGATAAGGGCAACGAGGGGAATAGAGGAGGGCAACAAGGGAAATAGAGGAAAGCAAAAAGGGTAATAGAAGAGGACAAGAATGGGAATGGAGGAGGACAAGAATGGGAATAGAGGAGGACAAGAATGGGAATAGAGGAGGACAAGAATGGGAATAGGAAAGGACAAGGGGAATAGAAGAGGGCAACAGGGAGAAGAGATGAGGACAACGAGGGGAATAGAGGAGAGCAACAAGGGTAATATAGGGAAGCAAAAAGGGTAATAGAAGAGGACAAGAATGGGAATGGAGGAGGACAAGAAATGGGAATGGAGGAGGGCAAGAATGGGAATAGAGGAGGACAAGAATGGGAATAGGGAAGGACAACAAGTGGAATAGAAGAGGGCAACAAGGAGAAAAGATGAGGGCAACGAGGGGAATAGAGGAGGGGCAACAACTGGAATAGGGGAGAGCAACAAGGGGAAAGAGAAGGTCAAGGGGAAAAGAGGAAGATAATAAGGAGAGTAGAGTAGGGCAACTAGGGGAGTAGAGGAGGGCAATAATGGGAATAGAGGATGGCAAGAAAGGGAATAGAGGAGGGCAACAAGGGCAATAGAGGAGATCAATAAGGAAAATAGTGTAGGGCAAGGGGGAAAGAGGATGGAAACAAGGGAAGTAGAGAAGGGCAAAGAGGGAAAGCAGTAGGAGGAATAAGGTCGGGATTTGTATTTTTTGTGATGGATACTTCCTAACCCCTGTACTTGCTGAGGAGGAAGACGTAGTTCTACATCAAAATATTTAGGATGTAAAAAATTTCTGGGAATTGTTATTTTTATGTTCGACTACATTTAAATTGCATAAATAATTCTTATTGAAGGCAACCGAATAATTTAAATTTAACTTATTTTGGGAACATGATAGTGATGATAATATTAGCATTATCAGTAGTAGTGGTAGTGGTAAACATGTGGTTGGAATTTTTCTTTATTTTTAGAGTCAGGATCCAAAAAAAGAAAAAAAGTACACAAACAGTGGGAAACCCTGAACGTATAGCTAGATTGATATACTGCTGTCTCTATAGACGACATAGAGAAAAAGCAAGAAAATTGAGAAATAAACCTTCACTCCCCTATCAGGAAGCGGTTTGAATACTCTAGAGGGACAGATGGTTTTTTTTCTTCCCTTTAACTTCCAGAACGTGTCATTCCTTGTGGTCGAGTTTAATTTAATTTACGCAATATTTAACGAGCAGTATTGAACTATTAGAAACATTATTTACATTATTGAACCCATATGTATTATTACAACCTATTTTATTTGTTAATTTAAAAACCAGCAATAGTCAGTACACACTGCATTGATTCATTTAACACCTCCTGGTAAGTGCTAAGTTTTGACATGTTTATGGAATAATTCTGCTGGTCATGCTGTGTATTACACAGATTTTTAAAACTTGATGAATACATTGGTACATTACGGATTCAACACACACGTAAGGGAGTGATTTTGACTACATGCCAGAACACATTCGTCCATGATTCTCCATCCCAAGGTCACAATATAGGTGTATATTGCAGGGAAGACATATTTATGTGAAGATATAAGAATTGCATGCAGAGTTTCTGGTTGTTTCATGCTTGGCTGAAGTGCTTCAGGAACGTGCATTCAACATACATTGCAATGGACGCTTCATGCGTGACAATGTATTTTTCTGACATTTCACAATGTACTATACCAATATCCCTGACCTACCCTAGAGGCCTTGGTTTGACCAATATAATCTATGAATCATAGAGTTAAGCACATTTTTTCATTTTATATTTTTTAAAGTAGTATAGAGAAAAGTATTTTGTTCATCGCGATTCAAGAGATGGCATTTTAAATTAATAATTTATCGGGTCATGATTAAAATATCTTACAGAAAAGTAAGATTTATGTAATATCCACAGGAACGATTTCGTTACTTTATCTCTCGCTGCTCTGGGTCGATTTGAGACAAGCTAAACACCAGGGAGCTCCGACTGTGATTGTCTAATGTGCGTACGGTGTGAATAAAACTTTTCAACAAAGATACTCATATTATTTTATCTTTACGGTTACTTTCACAGCCTTCCTCGCTGGCAACATTCTAAAGAATTATTGTTGAGCATAATATATTTAGCATAATTTACAGTATGAATGTCATATACCTGAGGGACGAGGGGATGAAAAATTGAACTACCGTATGTTATAATTAAACACTCAAAATTTGGTGATAATTTTCAATACTCTTAAAGTTAAGATGCTTTATTTTAATTAAAATTCTTCTCTAGCTTCTATTAACCATTTCTATGTGTGTAGTTAATATACGTCCCTTAAAGTCCTCTGTAAGTGGTTTGAAAAATTTGACAATGAATCTATACGAACCTCCAATGAGAACTGCTAGATAAAAGTCATAGAACATGTGAATAGATGTTTTTCTTGAAAGCGTGGGGAATTACAAAGAAAATAGTATCATAGGGGAAGTATTATGGGCAGTTGGTAGGTTAGAAATGTTAGTGTTGATTCTTCCGAAAGTACAAGAATTTTCTGAAATTAATCACATCTGGGATCGTGACAACTTCATCAATATTCAGTCTTCTATCCACTCTCAATTTTATGCGCCTCACTTCACTAACTTAATCTCGAGAGAGCGCGCCTATGGTATAAAATAGTTCTAACTATTTCTCTCATGTACCAGTCCATAATAATAAGTACACAGTTATTACTAAAAGTGCATAAAATGCGCCGTGCGCCCACTCGTGTGCACGAGAGTGCGTCCGCTTCATATTTAAGCACAGTGTTTTAAGGTCGGCTATAACGAAACGAATTTTTACTATATCAACACTATTTTACATTGAATATTGATTTGGATCTCTATCACAGAAGTCTATGAGACATATCAGTGTAATAATTCTACCTTAATCAGATGTGTATTGTATAAATTATTTCTCCTGAAATCACCCTCTTCTTAACACACTTCTCATTAACCTTGACAGTGATCCATAAACTGCTATGCTTCGATTGGAAATGCAATGTGCATTGGTATTTTTTCCTACTGTACTGTTACTTCTCAAGCGATACACAGAATGTTAGCATGGCAAATTTCCAGAATACGTTATTATTTTCAATTATTAAATTATTTTTGTGCATTAGAGACGAAGGGTCAAGCTTTATAGATGAACAATTTAAAACGTACAACTTATGAGTTGAGTCGAGGGAAAATTGGTGAAAAAAGATGTGTAGGTATACTTTCAAAATATGCAATATCTTCAAAATATGTACTGTAAAGTATGTAGTAAATTCTAAAATATTTATTATGCACCAAAATATGTAAAAATATGTAACTTGAAACTTCGGAATAATGATCGGTTTGGTGTGATTCGACATTTTACCATTGTCCGCCGAGTTAGCTCTGTGGTAGCGTGTCTGTTTCCAGACTAGCCGGCCTGGGTTCGATTCCCGGCGGAGCCAGAAGTTTTCTTGTAAAATTTCTACCTCGGGACTAGGAGAGATAGCGTTGCGCAACTTCTAATCACTAAATTGTGCACCAATATGTCCGGGTTAAATCCGAAATCTCTCCGCAGTGGATATGAAGGGAAGGCACATGCACTCTTGATAGTGATTCGTCCGTCGGGTGGGGACGTTAAGCCTGGAGGTTCCCTTGGTGCTATTCGACAGGAGTAGGCTACGTGCCGGCACCGGGTTCACCCTTATCCCTCCCTCACCATCATCATCCTCACCCATTCCCTACACTACACTTCACTTACAGGAACACTTAGGCCTACATATACACTCACCTTAATACACGATATAACTCTTCACAGATACATATCATGCATAACGTGGCCCGCCGAAGTGGTGTGCAATTTGAAATGGGTCAGTATGCGGAACCCGAATCATGCAAAGTGAAGTGGGTAGACATTAGACACATATACACACATTTTAACTTTTCTTATAGCTACATAATATATACGAACAGAATATGTAATTACATAAAATGCGGGCTCTATTGATCACTTACACGCTGTTGAGGCTTATTCTTACTGAACTTCTTTAACGAAGACTACATATTCCAGAAAATTTGTAACTTCTTGTCATGTAGATATGTAGCTAGGATAGTGTGACATACAAAATGATCAAGAAAATGCACACGAGTAGTCTCTACGGAAAGAAAGAAATCTCCATTTGTCAAGAATCGAACGTAGGCTCAAATAATTGAAGGGTTCAGAGACATAGTGGGCCAAGCGCCATATATTAAAAACGCAGGAAACAATAGTTAAAATTAAGTGATTACTATAATTCAATGAAACATATAGCAAGTAATATAAAGTATGCACATTAAAATTGAATGATATGTCAATCTTCATTAAACTATGGTATTCAGTTAACTTTAAACCTTCCTTTCTCCGTTTTTAATAAATGGCGCTTGGCCCACCATGGCTCTGAATCCTTCAATTGTGACCGAAAGTGCTATCATTTGAGAAATGGTGAAGACTGTTAGTTAATTGTCATGTTCGTGATAAGTATCTCAGATTATATAGCATACGAACTCCGATATTAGTTACGTATTCATGACTTATTTCATGAAAACATCTGTGTTCACTTCTTCATCTGGCCGGCGGGCCTCTCTTGTCACCATTATGTGCGACATAAGAAAGTGAATGCACTCAAGTGCGATACGTTTCCTAGGAAGTCGGATGACAAGTGTTATTGCGCGCCATTTCATGTTCTACAAGCCTATTGAATGAAATGTGTTGACTCTCTTATGCAGTGAAAACTGGTGACACACTCTTACGTATTTTTTTCAGCCATGTCCTTTGTAAGCGAGGTTAAAATTAAAAATACCAATAGGCCTAGTTTGCATTTATGCTTTCCGTTCTTTTACAAATCGTTTCTCAATACCACATCTCTGTAAAAGGAATACAATTGCATCACATCGCAACGTTTTACCATAACTTCTGAAGTGTTAATAGTTTTCATGTGCCTGTTTATAAGGTGAAGTTTCTGTAGGCCTATATAGGTGATAATATAATTACAGAATACTGAGCATTAAACTTTTTCGTTCAACTTAGGGGATGTTTTGAGAAGATAGGATTATAATACGAGAAAATGGATAAACAAAAATGACTATGACAGGAGGAACAGGAGTACTCGGAGAAAATGTCTCATAGCCGCCATCATTTTACAGAATCTGTGCAGGACGAAATGCTCTATTGAAAAGACCATCAAATAAAATACTTGTTAATACGTTCCGGCCATTACAGACGAATCAACAGGCAACTGTGAAAATAAAAGATCTCGTTAACATTAGTTATATTCATTCATTGTGTTCTGCCCAAGGGCAGGTCTTTCACTCCAACCCAGCATTCTCCAGTCTTTCCTATTTTCTGCCTTCCTCTTTGTCTCTTCATATGTCCCATATATCTTAATGTCGTCTATCCTCTGATATCTTCTTCTGTCCCGAAATCTTCTCCTGTTCACCATTCCTTCCATTGCATCTTTCAGTAGGCAGTTTCTTCTCAACCAGTGCCCTAGCCAATTCCTTTTCCTCTTTCTGATCAGTTTCAGCATCATTCTTTCTTCACCCACTCTTTCCAACACAGCTTCGTTTCTTATTCTGCCTGTCCATTTCACACGCTCCATCCTCCTCCATGTCCATACCTGTGGAGTAACGGTCAGCGCGCCTGGCCGCGAAACCAGGTGGCCCGGGTTCGAATCCCGGTCGGGGCAAGTTACCTGGTTGAGGTTTTTTTCCGGGGTTTTCCCTCAACCCAATACGAGCAAATGCTGGGTAGCTTTCGGTGCTGGACCCCGGACTGATTTCATCGGCATTATCATCTTCATTTCATTCAGATGCTAAATAACCTAGATGTTGATACAGCGTCGTAAAAATAACCCAATAAAATAAAAAAAAATCCTTCTCCATATCCACATTTCAAATGCTTCTATAGACCTCCCTCCCTCTCTCTCTCTTTCTCTCTATATATATATATATATATATATAATTTCTCATCTCTAGATCTCATCTATTGAAACTTTAGGATGTGAAAAGAATATATACAGGTTGAATAATAATTCATTTTTTGCATTATTTTTTTAGATAATGCAACAATAAAGTTTAATATAATTTGCTCGGTTTTGCTTCCTTTCCGACATAAGAATTGTTTTATATGAAACATTTCATTGCGTGTTTTAGGAAAGTCATTAATTGAATTCCCAATACGCTCAGTCAGTTTAACAGAGCAGTGTAGTATGATAAAGCAGGCATGTCAGAAATCAGACACTGAAAGTGCAGTGTATGTGCGCGGAACACCGGTCTGTGCAGATTGCGTCATTCACGTGTTGCTCTTTCCAGTTCTTAGCGAGAGGGATGTACAAGAATCTATTCTGCACTTCTAGTGTTCAATTAAATTAACATTTGGACATTATAAACATAATTAGCAGAAGGAAAAAACACAATTATTGTCAGTGTCTATATTTGACAATAATTGTAACACAAGAAACAATAGACTTACTCAGTTACAATTCACAAAGCAGTCGTTTGTAAAGAATCATTTATTTACATGATTTGTATACAGTATTTGAAGAAAATATAAATATTGCAGTAATTTCGAAACAACAAAAAACGAACACAGTATTTCATTTTACGTAGTAGGTACTGATTATTTCAATATTCTTTCATTGTTCCTCAAGCATTATTGGGGACCATTGGTGCACAAATGTTAAAGAAAATATTTTCCTCCCAATTACATGCTATAGGACATTGTGCGGCTTTTACACTGGAATCATTTTTCCTTGCTGTATATTAATATAAATTCACATTATTATTAATAAATTGTATAAATTAAGCTTGAATTTAAATTTATATATAGTTTATTTGGAAAACGTTGAGCAAGTATCAGCAAGTTGGGAGTTGGGAGCGTTACTGAATTGAGTTAAACGAGTACTTCACAAACTGTGAAGCGAGGACATTTTCTTTATGTCAGGTTTAAAGATTTATTAAAGTAAGTGTATTAAGATAATATAGTAACGTGAGATGGAAAATTCGCCATTATGTATTATTCTTCGAGAAAATTTTTTCGCTTTACAAATAGTTGCTTTCTTCCTTCCCTTACAACCTCAAGACCCTAATATGTATTCTTCACTCAATATTCTCATCACTTCTCAGCTTATCAAATAAAAGTTGTAAGTCGTCTAACCATTGATGGCTGTGTTAGTACAGACTCCAAAACAACATCATTGTCATGTTTGTCTTGCCGTGAGAGTATTAATTAAGAAATAAGAGCTGGCGAATATATTTTGAGAACTTTACTAATCTGATTTAAATTCTCACATCACTATTAGGTCCACATGATATGATGAAAGCCTTTCATTTTAAAATAATTACTGTTGGCTGAGGAAAACATCATAACAGATAGTTATATGATTCGTGATTTCTCTTCTTCGTTATATCTGTGGACTCCTCACTTTATTTTTCATAACGCATTCACAATCACAGCTCAATGAGCACCCGTACTGATCTGTGTTACTGAAACCAAAGCTGTTCTGCTACTGAAAGGTAATGTACAGCCCTGTCGCGTTCCCCTCCAAGCCGATTCACTCCCTCCAGGTAGGGGAATAGGAACTGCACGTTGCACAGAGACCAGTGCACAATGTGCGCGACTGCACAATGTGCTGGTTTTGACATGCCTGTGATAAAGAATGATTGAAAGAATTTTAGTTTTGTCCTTTAAATATACAGATGTGTTATCGGAACAAATGTAACTTTTCGTTCTGCAAAGGAATTTTAAAATGTTATATTTGTTCGGCAGATGACCCGGTGGCATTTCCAAGTCTGACTGACAGTGTGCTATTCTGTCTCAGCCCCTGATAGAGCCAGGTCCTGCCGTGTCTGTGGCTAAAGTACTAGGGCGATGGTCTTCCATTCAGACGGCCCGGGTTTGATCACCGGCCAGTCGTGATGGAATTTGTGGTGGAAAAAAATTATACGCTGCAAATGGTTTTTCTCGGGGTACTCCCGTTTCCCTCTATCATTTCACCAACGCACTCCATACCCTCCTTCAACTCGTCGTCATCGTTTGGCACTACGACCCTGGTTGGGTTTTGGCCTCTGTATCACCTGCAAGAGTAAAAATAGATTGCGATGAAGGGTTTCCGATGCTGATATAGGAAGGGCTTGGAGCTACGTGCCCCTGGTGCTTATGAGGCTACTCGTATGCGGATATGACATGGATCTATCAGAGGCTAAGACAGATGTTCCACCTGTCAGCGTCGAATTCACGAATACTACCCAGGCCACCTGTCGGACTTAGACAATTATCGCATATCAGCCATTCCAATTGTCACGGATGTTACACTTTTACTGTTTTCAAACTCTATACATTGAAAATGAAATGATTTTTGTCAACTTTTATTATTAGAATCAATTTAGAAGATCAGTATGATTTTACAGAAAAAATGTTGTTTAAATAAAATTTATTGTTATTGCAGAAAATAAAGAAAAAGTTCTGTCACGGATGTTACAAGATTTGTGAACTCACTTCACACCTTATTAACAAAAAGTGTAAAAAACAGGTCTCTGCCTCAAGTAAAAGATATTAATTCTCATTGTGTCCATGTGAAAGCTATGCAAATATCATGGAATGTTCACAAAAACATAATCAGTAAATATTTTATAGCTGTTTGTTTCATGTCGTCGACCTGGTTGGCAAGTTGGTATAGCGCTGGCCTTCTATGCCCAAGGTTGCGGGTTCGATCCCGGGCCAGGTCGATGGCATTTAAGTGTGCTTAAATGCGACAGGCTCATATCAGTAGATTTACTGGCATGTAAAAGAACTCCTGCGGGACAAAATTCCGGCACATCCGGCGACGCTGATATAACCTCTGCAGTTGCGAGCGTCGTTAAAATAAAACATAACATTTTGTTTCATGTCACGGATGTTGAACACATTTTGTCACGTATGTTACAGATGACTTAATGTCCTTCATTTTTACAGTTTCAAGACAACTGTGACATTTCTAAGTCAAAATATTGACTTGCTAATTGCTAATTGTTATTAACCCAGACTACTTAAAATAAATGGCAGGAAGAATAGAGTACAAAATAAAAAGTTTCTTGATCCTGGAGCTCTGGAATTAACAGTGCAAGCTCTCAAAATATTTACTTAACAATAGCTCTTTGAAAAATATACATTAACAGCTGATCTATCTGAGTAAATGCTGAAAAATTAAGGAAACAAAAAGTATCCATTACCTAGCCAAAACCACTTAGATTCAATGCCCATAAAACTTGTAAAATATTTTCGTTTTGAAAATAAAACATTAGAATATTTAAATTTAAAGCCTTATCTGTATCTTACACTAATAATAAACAAATATTTTTTTATGAAAAGATTTTTTCACTGGAATTCCCAGTTTTCCCGGAATGGCTGATATATAGAGCGAACAAAGGGTCAAAATGTGCCTACTATCCCCTCCTGACTTCTTTGAATGGGGTTTTGTTAAAGATATTGTCTATTCACAGAAACCCAGGAACATTAATGATCTGAGAGTAAAGATTACTCAAGTCTTTTCATCAAATCACCCTCTTATGTTACAACGGATATAGGTTGAATTGCATCACCGTTATGAGTTGTACAGGGTGCGCAATGGGGTCATGTTGAGCTCTGAGCAATCTCCCATCTTTCAGTCTTGTATGCACAAAGTTTCAACAAATAGAGTTCAGTAGTAAATGTTCTACGGTGTTTTTATGTTATCCACACCCAAACGGATCAGGCTGTATTATTTTTTTAAGTTATATTTTTTACTTGGTTATTTAACGATGCTATATCAACTACTAGGTTATTTAGTATCGATGGGATTAGTGATAGCGGGATGGTATTTTGGCGAGATGAGGCCGAGGATTCGCCTTAGATCACTTAAAATTCTCCTTACGATTGGGAAAAAGTCTGAAAAAACCCAACCAGGTAATCAGCCCAAGCGGGACTCGAACCCGCGTCCGAGCGCAACTCCGGATCGGCAAGCAAGCACTTTAACCTACCGAGCTACGCCGGTGTCTTTCAGCTCCTTTAGAAACAAAAAGGTTAAGGAACAAAGTTTAATAAAATATAGCAATGGAAGTCATTTTATGAAAATGCTACTCCTGGTTGTTGTGTAATAAGAACTTTGAAAGTTGAATTTTGTGAGAATTATGTAACTTAAATGTACCGTACGTTAAGAGTTCACTCCCATGGGGGAATAGAGTATTCCTTCCATTATTTCACGATATTGAGAGCGGAACGGGACATAGTCCTTATACACTGATAAACAATGATGAAATATTGTGGTTTATTTTGGATAGAATTTCTTATATCATTCATTTTTAAACGGGTGGTTTAGGAACAGGAAGCTGAAAATAAATCTGTTCACTCTATTTGAAAAGACATGACTCACTGCACCTCATTGCATGTCTAATGAATGTGCATCACGCTCAGAAGTCTAATAAACTGACGACCTTCAAGAAAGTATTGTAAAAACAATGCAGGATGTTCAATCATCTGAACACTGTTATTCAGTAGCAAATTCCGGTTCTAACAGTCTTACATAATGATGTCGTATCGACATTGTGACTATCGAGTGGCAAATTCTGCAATAAGAGTTCTTCTGTGACATAACATATCCATCAGCCACTGTGTGACGCAATGGTATAAATTAGTATGGACTTGCTTCTTTTTTAACTTCTTACTGGCTCGTTAGCGAAAATAATACTTCTATTTTTTCTGCTTAGGATTCATCTTCTAAATAGTGATTTTGAATATAGACCTATACAGGGTGATTCACGAGGATATACCATCCCTTACGGAGCTTATTTCCGAAGACATTCTAAGCAAAAAAGTCATATAAACATTTGTCCTAGTCTTAATATTTTCAAAAGTTGCATTAATTTGAAGCTGTTATTAAAATACCTTTTTTTTTTAGTTTTACGGTAAAAAAATATTACAAATAAAGAATGAACTATTCAGAAGTGTCTTTTCTTTAATTTGCTGGTGTTCTGAAGCTAAAAATGTGTTCTTAATTTCTTTGTACAGATTTTATTTTTCAATTTTTTTTTTTTACAATAAAATGGCATCATTCTTACGCATTCATCACAAAAAAATTGTTACAAATCATACAAATTGTTACAAATCATACAACTTTAGGAACTTGATTCTTTACAGTTTAATTCTGAATCCTAATGTACAGTCTTAAAAATTTACAGGAGTGGAGTGATTTGTAACAACTGTTGTGATAAATGCGTAATAAAATGTAATTTTGTAGTTAAAAATCGAAAAAAAAATATATATATTCTGTACGAAGTGACTATGGAATTAACAACACATTTTTAGCTTCAGAATACTAGCTAATTAAAGAAATGATACTCCTGAATAGTTAATTCTTTATCTGTAATATTTTTTTACCCTTAAAGCTAAAGAATAATGATATTTGCAAACAATTTCAAATTACTGTAACTCTGAAAATGTTGAGATTAGGACAGATGTTTATATGACATATTTCGTTCAGAATGTCTTCGGAAATAAGCTCCGTAAGGGACGGTAAATCTTCTCGAATCACACTGTATATACAGGGTGGAAGTGAAATAACCTTGCATATTTTAGAGTGAATAGCTCATGTTGTATGTAACAAAAAAAAAAAAAAAAACTGTAATATTATATTGGTAAAAAGTTCATGGTTGTTAATTTTTTTCCAAATGTTTAACACCCTTTTATTCGGTAACTACTGCGAGTAGGATCGTCATTTTTGTTCATATCGATAGGAAATCGAATAAAGAGTAATTTATCCCTCTGGCGTATTTCAATAGCGTAGACGGTTTTCGTGTAAATTTAATTAAAATCACTAATTTCAAGTCACTGCATGATGTGAGCAGATTGCAACGTCGTAGCCAGAGTAGTAGCTCACCTAGCGAGATAGAGTTCGTTGAACTCTTATATCTGTATCACGAGAAGTGTTAGCGGCGATGTTGCCGGACTGCTGAAACTTCAAACTTAATTTTCTAATTAACTGTGCATTTAATCACAAAATTAATACAGATTTTCTATTCATTTAAGTATAATCTATCTTCCTTTTCAATCCAGAAGGTTATTTCCCTTCCATCCTGTATTTGTTTGTAAGAAGTTTATGTAATGTATTATGAAAGCGTAAAATAGGTTTTGATATTTTTACGGAGTTACACGCTTTCAGTTTCTCAGAAACCAATAATTATTTTCCAACACATTGAAATGCTGCTATTAGGCCTACTACGTTTGCAGCTACGACTATATCCATTCTGTTGATGTTGCTCTTAACTATTGTTACTGTTATTACTAGGCGTACTCTTTTGTTCTTAATTACAATATTTTATAAGGTTTTAACTGCATGAAAAAGGTTTAAACTCGATTTTTGAGTAATTAACATACAGAACAAAAATAAGTTAAAAATGGATATTCATTCATTTAGTGTCCTGCCTAAGTGCCAGGTTCTTCGCTGCAAATCCAGCATTTTCCAATCTTTCCTAATTTTTCGCTTTCCCCTTAGTCTCCGCATATGATCCATGTGTCTTAATATTATCTAACGTCTGATTTCTTCTGCTTCGAACTTTTCTTCCGTTCACAGTTCATTCCAGTGCATTTTTAGTAGACAGTTTCTTCTTAGCCAGTGGCCCAGCCAATTTTTTCTCATTTTCCTGATCAGTTTCAGCATTATTCTTCCTTCACTGTCTTTTTAGTACAGCCTCATTTCTTATTCTGTCTATCCATTTCACACTCTATTCTTCTTCAGATCCACATTTAAAATGTCTCCAGTCCTTTCTCTCCATTTCGTCGTAATGTCCACATTTCCGCGCCATACAATGCCACACTTTATACAAAGCACTTCACTATTCTCTGCCTTAGTTCATTTTCCAGAGGATATAACGTTACGATTTAATTTCATGTAATTTATTATATTTCGTACATCATGCAATAGTGCTGTAGCTTTGAAATTTGATAAATGTTAAAGGTTTTGCCTACGTTTTGTTTCCTGTTAGGGACATTAAAAATTGTGATTTTATTTTGGGTACAACTTCATAAATTGTGCTCGGACTACAATATAGTCATAAACTTATTGAATAACGTAATGAATCGTCTATTAAATTTACATAAACTCATTACACGCATATTGATGAGACAAATTACTTTGTCGAAAAAGTTCACATTATCTACAAATTGTAGATACTTCATAATTTAATCCTGTAACTATGTATTTTATTGTTGCAATACTCAAGGGTAGTGCACTAACCAAATTTAACCATTGTTTTAATATGTTCCATTTTTAAATTATTGTTACGACACGTTATATGACAAGGTATAACTTATTACTTTTTAAAAATCCACGAATTAAGGTGAAGTTTGTAACTTTGTTTAATTAGAAATAGCAAAATTTCGCATAATTATGATACATATATGCTATCAGCAGACAACGTGCTGTTATTTTTTTTTCTTCTCACTTAGCTTAAAGTGTGAAGAGTGCCATTAGGTAGCCTATTTATATTATCATCTTAATGGAAATATTTTTACAATACGTTAACATAATTATTGCTTTCTTCCAACTATCCGTGTACCTTTGGATTCCATGTTAAGTTTTTAATAATTCAGGGCACTAGAGAGGCTAAATAATGTACTTTGAAATTGTAAAAGCTCCTTACAAGTAATAATAATTGTTTGCCACTAGACTATTTTCAAAGCTCTTCACTAAACGCATAAAACTAAAATAAACTCTGTTGTTGAATCAAACTTCCCTTGTTGTTTCAAAGTAGAGAATCAAGATAAAACAATTGGGAAGAATTTGCCCATTCATGTTCATGCACGTGCTTGATAATATTGAAGAAGATCGGAAGCTTGAATGACGTCAAGGCATTTCCCTTTTTCCTTGTTTTGGGGGAAAAACTGTAAGGTTGAGGTGAAATAAAACGAGTCAGGATCACGAACACCTGCGGTTTGGCTGTAAAAACTAAGCAGAAATTTGCCATTGTTTCGGAGTGACAAAATGAAAGTAACTTACAAGTCATCCTCCAGTTTCTATTTATGTGTTGTAGCCGCTATTGATTGTGTAGTATGTCAAAATGTAATAAAAACATTGTATTTAAACATGTAACACGTGCTTTTTGTATAAACTGTTTTTGTACATGAACAAATCATCCCCGTTAATAATTCCAGTCTAGTTTTGAGTTAAAGATTTTAAATAGGATTAATGAGTAATCACTATATACGTGATATTATTTGATGCGTTTCTAATGCAAGTTTGAAAAACTTTGTAATGTCTGTCAAATTCTGCGCAAGAACGCTGTGATTTTATTTGTTTTTCTGATAACTTCAGGGACCGTGCAGCCTAACAGGAGAGCAGATACATTTATTTTCTCAAAATGCCTGTCGAGAAATTTATTTAAGGCTTTCTTTCCTCGGGGAATGTTTTTTTTTTTTCACTTTCTAAGCATATGACGAAGGCCTGTCATGCCCATTCTCCTTCCGCAGAAAGCCATTTCAGCGACAACAATTGGGTGTCAATCTGTGAACCTCACATGATAAATTATACTACGAACACTGAAACAATTTTTGAAAAATTGGAACTGATATCATGGTATGAAGAATAATTGAATTTTAAAGAACTGGGCTTAACAAAATTTCATTATTTAATATATATATATATAATATAATATATAATATAATATAATATAATATATAATATAATATATATAATAGCGTGTACGTGACATTTTGTTATTCACTCATATAAAGCCAGTTGTGTAGACCAATTTATCGACAGATTCTTTGCCCAGGGTGAGCCATAGGAGGTTGGTCTACGCTACATCCGAGTTGAGATGAGTGATGGAGATTTGTAGGGATACTACAAGGGAACCGGAGCTCCTGGAAGAAACTCCGTGTTACTTGGACCAACATACATTATAAATCAGTAGTACACCGGGGATCGAACCCGGATCCACAGGATTATAAGTTCAGCACTCGAGCCACTAGACAACCGTAGCGGTAATAATAATAATAATAATAATAATAATAATAATAATAATAATAATAACTCTGATTGAGTTTCTGGCTGACATACAGCTATCAGGCAGTAATCTACACCTCACTTGACGTTGTGTGTATCTTAAGTCTATAATGGAGTCAGCGATGTACGCAATGGAGGAGGGAAAGGAACTAGCCACTCTACACCATTAGCTCCTGGCTTAGTTTCCTCGTGAGTGATGCGATATTGGTATCACTCGTGAGGTTTTAATATGTCTTTGGGCAGTTGACTAATAATAATAACAATAATAATAATAATAATAATAATAATAATAATAATAAATGTAACTTACATTCCGAAAAATCTAATCAGGGATAGATATATTATATAGGCCTATGTAGACTATGTGATAAGATGAAAACTTAATTTTCCCAATTCAGCAATAAATTAAGGCAAGAAAATAATAACCACGGAAGTATATGAAGATATTAGATAGATACAAAAATGAATATAGTGTGTAATCACTTCATCAGTCGTCAGAAACAATAAATCTCATAACGTGTGTAAGCTTATACATTTGGGCAGCAAATAGTATATCAATGGCCAGAAACAGACTGAAAATATAGATCGTACATGCGATGTGAATGAAGGAAATTGTAGTAGCATAAAATGTGTGACTAACGTACAGATGGCATCCGTTCTGAGGAGGCATAGTTGGCATACACTAGTCGGTGAGTGAAAGAGCTGTAGGTACTTCGCCGGACCTTTATTATTATTTAATTTAATTAATTTATTTATTCTGGTGTAGATAAGGCCATCAGGAATACAAATACAATAATAAAAATAAACAGAAAAAAATACACTATATACAAAGTAAAACTACACAAGAAACGTGAGAGAGAAAAACACTATAAACAAAGTAAAGCCACACAAACAGTCAGTGACCCAGATAATTCCTTTTTCTCTTCTAATCAGTTTGAGCATCATTCTTTCTTCATTCACTCTTAATTTCTTATTATGTCTGTCCATTCCACACGTTTCAATCTTCTCCATATCCACATTTCAAATGCTTCTAGTCACTTCTCTTCACTTCGTCCTAATGTCCTTGTTTCTGCCCCTAAAAAAATATAATGAAATACACTCCACACTGTGGACGTGAGAATGTTCAATTCATTCGACTTACAGGCAAACATTCTCATCCTGGGGAGATCAAAAAAAAGTTATTTTCTTTCTTCCACCGTGTTAATAATGTCAAAACGTGCTTATATAAAATTGGCCACTCGAGCGAAATTACGAGGGCCGTGAAGAAAGTAATATTCCGTGGGGCAGTTTACAGAAAGAAAACACAATTTTATGGAAAATGTGATTGGAAGAGATACAGCAATTTTTTAGCTATTTTTCAACATATTCCCTAGCGAAACTGAGACATTTGTGACTCCATGGGATCAACTTTTGTATCTTTGTGTCGTAGAAGTCTGCCGCCTGGGATCGGAACCAGCGTGTGACAGCCTTCTGCACCTCTCTGTTGATCCCACGGTATGACAAATGTCTCAAATCCTGTGGGGAATACGTTGAAAAATAGCTCAACAATTGCTGTATCTGTTTCAATAAATCTTACCATGAAATAGTGTTTTCTTTCTGTAAACATCTCCAGCGAAACTTACTTTCTAGACGACTCTCTTAATAATTGCGCTCAAGTGGTCAACATTTGTATAAGCACTTGTTTGGACATAATTAACATAGTGGAAGAAAAAAAGAATCACATATTTAATCTGCCTTCATGAAAATGTTTGCTTGTTAGCCTAAAAATGGACTCGTTTGCACTTTTGTGATGCTGTCCCTTACTCTCTTTGTATGTGTTGCGGGCCGTCCACGGCGTTCCTCATCGGCTACAGACCCTGTATGCATAAATCTGTTCATTAACTGCTGGACAGCAAGTCTCGTAAGCGCTTGTTTGGGGCACTTTCTCTGAAAGAACCTTTGGAGCTCAGATTCGCTTTTGTGACCTAAACAGCATTCCATCACTGTGATTCATTCAGCAGTGGTCAACATTTGGACGGTCTTCACTGGACCTATAACAGAAACTAGCCATAGTTATGCTTTCTGTAAATGTCATCATCATCATCATCATAATCATCAACCTTCAAGTGTTAGACCCCAGTGGACCTGTTACGGTCTCTTGCCAGCGTTTCCTAGGTCTTCCTAAATTTCTTCGACCTCTTGGGACATACGATAAAATCTGTCTGGGCCATCTAGAGCGATCCATCCTCTTGACATATGTCTGCCACTGAAGCCTGTATTGCTGAAAATAATGGACAATAGAGTCCATGTTTAATTCCTTCAGAATATCTACGTTCCGATGATGGTCGAGAAGAGAGTATCCTGCAGTTTTTGCATGAATCTCATTTCGGCAGTTGTTAGCCGTCTTTCGTCGGATTTTCTTAGTGTCCATGCTTCACTGCCATAAGCCAAAACTGGTCGTGCGAGAGTTTTGTAGATTTTCAGCCTTGTATGTCTTTGTACTTGGGAAAGTTTGAATACACTGTTAATGGTTCCAGCAATTTTTAGAAATTTTGAGATTTTGTTGTTTATATCATCATCAGTGATGAATGATAGATTATAACCTAAATAGTTGAATGAGCTTTCTGTAAATGTTTAATGACTTTATGGGCATCCTATGTAAACTTACAGGGTGAAAGTCACTCAATCATGGTCTCTCCTTACGCTTACTCCCAAACAACGGACTGCCACCTTACAGTGATAGATTTATACTAGGTGCAATTCAAGGTACTAAATGACGCCAACCCGAGGTTACAAGAAATGTAAACAGTTCTGTACACAAAAACAAAAGATAAGTTCTGTCCATGTGGCAATGGAATAGAAACAATCCAGAAGATTGTATCTGAATGCTAAATCTTGCCTCCACAGGCGAAATCAACATACAGTCAAGTTATCGAAATAGTTCATCGACAGTGGTGGAATAATGCAGGTTTCTATACGTTTTATCGATCTTCCATGTTAAAAATTGAGCATGTTTAAATGGGACAAACAGATCATAAGTGATAAAGCGGGGTTTACAATAAAGCAGTCGCATTCTTATTCAACTGGCCAAGGCGTAGTTTCGTGGGAGCGGCGGGGCTTGTTGTAGTATGTGCTTGGGCGTGAGTTCAAATCCGCATGGGCTGACTTACTAGTTGGATTTTTTTTCCAAGATTTTTCCACGACTGTTGGGCCAATGTTTGGTAATTCCATGGCGAATTTTATTATATCAGAAATGAAGAAATTTTGAATTTTCATGAGAACAAGATTTCTAGTTTTGTATATTTTAGAAACAAAAATATTGCAATACGTGCTAGTATTTAACTGGTACTTTGTTTGGTGGTGATGATGGTGGTGGTGGTAATAATGATAGCAGGCTTCATCTAATATATACAGGGTGTATCAAAAAGTAAGGTCAATCGTTATGGAGGTAATAGAGTATCTGATTTACTTAAAAAAAAATGTTAATACCACTTTCTCGAATGCGTTCTCTTTTTGAGTTGTAGTCGTACTAGAGTCGTGCACAATCGGTTACGAAAAATAGAAATTATATATTGCTATTGAACGCTTGGCTCTGTTGTCAGTATGCAAAGCTCTTCCGTCTCGCGGAATATCTCAGAATCGGCTTAACGAATATTCGAGTTTTTACTCTTTGTGGGTGGACAGCAAAACATTGAGCCATGCAGGAGTTCCAAGAGTCTTTGAAAGGACGCGATTATCATCGTGTAGGCCTACCATTTAATTGATAATTCTTCTTTCACTATAATCAATCAGTGAATCATCGATCCATCAACTCATTGATTCATTCATCCATGGATTCAATAATTGATTCATTGTTTCAGTGATTCACTGATTGGTTAATTAATTAATTCATTCATTCAGGTATTACAGTTGATATTATCAAGAGCAAAGCATATCTTCTTAAAAACGATATATTAATGAAATAATACATTTGCTTAGAGTAATTAAAAGGCATTAACAACTAGGTCCTGTTTTAGGGGTGTGCATTTTGAGTTTAAAGTTTAAACGTTACAATAGAATGTATGTATTTATTTTGCTCTTCTATTTAGTGTATAATTATTGTAATTTATTCTATTCCTGCATTTCTTTACACACCATCATAATATTAAACATTACACTTACTTCCTTTGTTGTTACCGGTGTTCATTTGTTCATCTATAAGTTATACTCGTATGTTGTGAAGATAAGTTTAATAAAGTATGCAATCAATTATAGGCCTATATTAAGCAAATATGGTTTTTAAGTTACACATTGTAAATTTCCTTCAATTGTGTACTCAGAAAATGTCAGTGTTTTGTCTAGTCTGCAAAACATCAGGGGTAACCGGTTGAAATTCGAAAATTCGGTCGGATGCTCCACCTTGAAGGCTGCTCTCTGACCGGTTGGTGATAGCGAGATGGGGCCCAAGATTCGCCATGAATTACCTGACATTCATCTTACAGTTGTGGAAAACCTCGAGGAAAAAACCTAACCAAGTAATCAGCCTAAGTGAGAATCGAACCCACACCCCTACCTGAACTCCAGAACAGCAGTAGAGAAGCGCTACCGCCTGAGCTACGTCGATGGCTCACAATATTATTTCCCCAAGGACTGGTCAGAGATTCTGATGAATTCTTTCATCTTTTGGGTCAAACGCCCCGAGGAAAGAAACTGGATGCTCTTCCATTTACTGCATGGTCATTTCATGGTGCTAATCTATTATAGGCAGTTCCTGGTTCGAGTCTGGGTTCCGGAGTGCATACTGAAATGTATTTCCATTACGTAAGCCAACTCTCTATCGTGTAATTGCCGTAGTAGGGCAGCTGTGCAGCAGACCGCTTGTCCTTATTCTGCTACTCAGAGCGGACTTGCTCTGTGTTGTAAATTATTATGCACTCCATAATGACAGACTACACTGTGATTTATAATTTCGTTGACTCATAAATTACCAGTAGGCAGTTCGGAAATTCTATCAACTCGAGTATAAGCATATGAGGAACATGGTAATTATCTTCATAATCATAATCATCATCATCATCATCATCTCTTTTCCTTCTTCTCTTCCTTCTTCTTCTTCTTCTTCTTTTTTGGTTTGCACTATTCAATTCGTTCCGACTCCATATTGTTCGGACCATCAGATCATCTCTTCTGTGCTCTACCCAGGTTTCTTCTCCTTTAGGTCGGTAGTGTACGTATAGTTAGGAATTCTGATTTCCGTCATCCTGTTTATGCCTATACATCCTGATTCAAAATTAATGTTTGAAAAAGAAATACTTATTTATTCGAAAGTGAACAAACTATAAACAATTTACTATATTGGCTCGAAACAACACATTAACTGTTCAAGTTTTTTTAATATTAGAGGAGAAAAATTCGCTCCGGCGTCGGGGATCGAATCCGGGTCCTTGGTTCTACGTACCAAGCGCTCTCACCATTGAGCTACGCCGAAGTTCAATCCACAGCACCGGATCGAACTCCTCTCCTCCAGTGTTTTTTCCCTTTGTGTTCTGACTCCAAGTTGGACATGTATGTTGACATTATTAAATCAACTGTCATTATACAGGGACATCATTTTATTTTACTTCAATTTTTATTGTACCTGAGCTTTTGAATGTACTTCACTCCCACCCCTTCTACTAGTAAACTGCCAACCGTTCACGACACAGAGACGAGGGCGCGTAAGCAGTACTGAGTTAGCGAGTATAGTACGTTCCAGAAATATGTTAGCGTTTTCCAGTGACGAAAGAGCTTTCGATATTGAATCATATTTTCGTACAGGTACTTTCGTCCGTTTGCCTACGTCGCATCCCGGTTTCCCCCACCTGCTTCTATTCGCCCCTCTGTTAAGTCTATAGCTGGGCTATCTTAGCTCTTTTCTGAAAACATTAATTTCTGTTAGGAATTGGACGTTTACGTAATATTATACAAGTGTTTAAAATAACTTAAATAAAAGGGCCTCGTTGAGTAATTAACTGTCACGTGATCCCCCCTTTCTACGACCCTGCGACAAAACCAATTGAACGAACAGTAGATAGCATTTCTGAGTAATTTGATCTTTTCGGATCGGGCAGAAGTGAAGATTGAATTTACAGTACGTAAGGTATTCTTTTATAGAGTAGGTACGGAATTATTTCAACATGAGTTACTCGTACGAAGGACGAAACTGGTAATTGGAATTAGGTACAATAGTCTATAGTGCGATAATATGCACAAAAGAACTGAAGCCTGTATCGAAATGAACGGCCACCATTTTCAAAAATGTGTTTAAATATCCATATTATGATTATTTTTCAATTTAACTTCATTCTCTATATTGTACGCTAATGTGCTATAACAGTACAATATAGGCTACATTGCATAATTAATACGTCCAAATGGATAGCTCAATTCGTGAGTAAAACACAAAGTGTTAATACAGTACTGTATTTTGATTAAACAAAAACCCAATGAAAATGATCAAACTCAGAATTGCGGTATTTACTAGTTTACATAAATGGATGAACTACTTTTCTTCCTTCCTATACCTAGTAAAGTGATTTGTATTTTACGCCGGTATCATCGAACTCCAGTCGTGGAAGGGGTAGCAAACGGTGTTTCCCGTTTCAATCGTTAATTGAAAGATATAGCCAGGTTAATATTAAAAATGTTAGTAAAAATAAAATGATGTCCCTGTACAAGGAGCGTACTCAGTTGAGTGACTTGGTGGCCGGGATTCCACAGTAATATGCGCAGTAATCTGTACAGTAATATGCACTGTTGCTCAAAAAATCTACATAAAGATTATAATTTTTGTTCGTACAGAATAAATCTGTTATGGTAACAATTAACAACAGTGGAGGAGAGGGGTTCGATCCGGTGATGTGGATTGAACGTCGGCGTAGCTCAATTGTGAGAGCGCTTGGTACATAGAACCAAGGACCCGGATTCGATACCCGGCGCCGGAGCGAATTTTTCTCCTCTAATTTTAATTGTTACCATAACAGATGTATTCTGTAGGACCAAAAATAATAGTCAAGTTTTTTTACCTCCTCTGCAAGTGTTCAACTTGACCCTCGTTGGTGACACGACAGATGTCGAGACGGTACTCTGTCCAGACTCGTGCAAGGTTATTGACTCCACTGCTGCTTCGATTCTTCGTCTCGGGTCATTCAGGTCAGTTGGCAAGAAGGGAACATACACGGAGTCTTTAATGTACCTACACAAAAAGAAGTCGCAGAGTATTAGGTCCGGTGATCGCGGAGGCCAGATCAACATGAATTAATTGTTTGCTGCACGCCTGATCCAAGGATGCGTAGGATGTCATCCAGGTATTGTCGAACATCCTGAAGTTTCGTTGGACTGCCACAATGGCTCCCGTTCGTGTGATTCAAACACACAATAAGCTTTTTGTATCTTTGTTATTGCTATCCTATGTAGCACTACACTATACCTCTATTAATGATATGAACGAACAAAAGTAAACACAAACTTGAGACCGGTCGCTTTCATAATTAACAGCTACTGATTGCTTCTTAATGTTGCAACTCTTGCAAAAGCTTTTCAGTTTTACACCATACTTTTGGAATCACGGTGTATATTTCGCCAGTTTTTCTGTTTTTGTTTAGTATTTTATTCAGTTCTTCTATTTCTATTTCTTGTCGGAAATTAGTATTTTTTCTTGTCAAGTTTTTTGTAACCAGCTATTGATCTGAGGAATCTCATTTCTGCCAATTTAATTCTGGATGTAGCCTATGCCTTGCAGTTAGTATTCATGTTTCTATCTATATGTAAGAGATGGTATTGCCATAGATTTATATGACTTTAGTATAGAGTCTTTCCTTGCTTTGTGTTTAGGTGTTCATTGTAATGTTCCTGTTATGTGGCTAAATTTATTTATTATATTATTCATTCCAACTTCATTTTAGTTCGAGACATTACATCTTAAATACTTGAACTGTGATACTTACTCTAAAAGTTTTATGGTAGCCTATATGCCTCGTACATTCTATGTAGTAATGTTGATTTGACTAGAGGCCCTGATTGTCTTTTTCTTGTCATTTCTCGTTTCCTGGTCTTCATCATAGATCTATACGGATATTGTTTTGGAGTTTGTGAGTAATGAATGATGTGTCTTCTGGATACGCTAACAACGTTTCTTCAGTGAGTTGAGGAGGGGGTTGCCATCTCGGAGCTTTTCGTTCCTGTCTGTATTAACCCCAGGCAGGGTTGTATCCTCTGCTTTGTAGAGGCCTTTTTCCCTGTTTCCCCGGATATGGGGTCACTGAATTTATTCCCTAGTGAAGAAGGTTTTCCCCGGATATTTTTCAGGGTCATCCACTCTGGGTCTCACTCTCCTGTGTTAGCTTAGAAGCCTTTTATTACTTCACGGTGTGGTAACACATTCCTCTATGAGGTCCACCCTCTTACGAGGCCGTTGGATCACTTATCCCGGCGGTTACTCGGGCTCCAGAACTGTTTTAGCCGTATAATGCGTTCTTATCCCGCAGCACGAGGAGTTGCAGTTCCAATAGGAAAAACTGGAGAAAGCTGGGTTTGCAGTGAAAGACCTGCCTTTGGGCAGAACACTATGAATGATAATTCACATATTCATATTATATGTTGCTCAGTTTTTATATTTTATTTTATATATTGTATTATACCTCGATTATTATACTTGTATTGTTTTTAATTATTTTGTATGCACTGTAATATGTCTTTGTATTTATATAAGTATTATAACTGAACTACACCCGAGCACGAGCTTTGCTCCTCCGGGTGTACTAATTTTATACGTCATCTTTATAATCGAAATTAAATAAATTTAATTAAATTAAATTATTATTATTATTATTTATTATTATTATTTTATTATTTATGTAACGAGGTCGATAGCGTTTGTTAAATTGATGCTGTCTTTCAGTTTTCCTAGAGCATATGTAATTCCTTTTGTATGTGTGTATTTTTTCAGTAAATATTTTTCAGAGATATGTTTTCGATGCGCACTACTTAAAATATGACCTACGGTAAGCAAATGAAATAATATTCTTGAAGACGTTCGTGAATTACAGCTAGAATAGCGTTTCCTTTCGCTACACACAGATTCCGCAAGCTTAGTACATTTCGCAATAATGTAGCCTTGCATTATAGATGCACTTCATGTGTAGGCTATACCTGTACTCAACTCTGTTATTTACTTATCTTATATGGCAGATACGTTGAACAAACGATAATATATAAATGACTAATACTAATTCTATGATGTCGGACTTTCCAATACCTTCATAATAAAGATTAACTCTATAGGTAACAAGACTTCTCATGCTATCTCCTTCCCGATGCTGCATAACACACCAGATGGATTTCGTACGATTACAAAGCATTAAAGGCGCTTTTCAAGGATTTCATTTCCCGTATATAGGCCTATAGAATGTAGATTGTCACGGCATTCTTTTTGTTCAGTCAAGAGTCTGTAATGTAGACACATTTCATTGTCTGTTTCCGGATTTGCAGTTCTTTAAGATGGCCTTTGTAGTGGTTGTGTTTTTGTTGTGTTTTATGTAGTACTTCAACTACAGAGGCTATTGAGCGTCGAAATTAATTATGAGTCAGAGGAGATGTGTTATGCCTTGAGTGCCCTATCGGAAACAGGGTTGTTTTACGTGTTGTAAATCCACGAAATTGGCCTACCAGCTTTATATCTTTTCGAGAGAAAACCATGCTCTTGGGACATAGTGAACTCGAGGTAACGGAAGATCTCTGTTGCGTGAACAAGTGTTTTTCTTGTACATAAACAACCGTTGACACGTGTTAACATAGAAAGTCTGCGGTTGACCAGTGTAAAAACAACTAGATAGGGGGGAGGGGCATTGCATCACGAATTGACTCAATTTCTTGCAAAAGTGTGCAACTTCTAAGTTGGAGTAAAACATTTTCCGAAGTAAATTTTTATTCAATTATTTTATCAAATCATCAGGGAAAGGAAGGTATGAATAGTAGGAATTATTTGAGGGTGGAAATAAGTTGTTATAGTAAATAGTGAAGTAAATAGGGAATCATAAGTAGAGTCCTGCGTTTGGCTACCTACACATCCAAGCGACCCGGAACAATGTGTGTGTGTGTGTGTGTTTGTGTGTGTGTGTGTGTGTGTGTGTATGTGGATGGATGGATGGATGGATGGATGGATGGATGGATGGATGGATGCATGCATGCATGCATGCATTGGCGGCATCCGACCCTACTACAATTCAGGTCTGCTGTTTAGTGAACATGCGAAAACAAAACAAAGCTAGATGCTTGGAGATTAGTTTTCTAATAGGAGACTTTGTTAGAGAGCATTCATAAGGAAGGAAGAAAATATCTTTTATCAGAAAGGAGACTTTTTCATTTGAATACAAGGTGAATAAAAAGTCTGGAACCATATAAATATCTTCCAAATGCTTGATTTTCGATTACTATATGTGTTACCAGTATTTGTAAGACCAAATGCTCTACCAGTGACACATTCGATTCTAGCTCTCAGCTATCTCAAAAACAGTTATTTTGGACGCAACTTTGAAATTTTTAATGGAAAGGAGGTCATGTAGGTATTCAAAATCATGTTAAATTTTCTGAAAAAAAAAAACAATGGTGTAATCTGTTTTGAGATGCAAAATGGCGGCTTTTCAGGTAGCTGAGGGCTAGAATCGAATGTGTCACTGGTAGAGCATTTGGTCTTACAAATAGTGGTAACACCTATAGTAATCGAAAATCAAGCATATGGAAGATATATAGTTCCAGAGTTTTGATTCACCCTGTATTTTAAAATGTTCACATCGTAATATGTAGAGACTCATAAATATGCACTTATAATTTGTTTTATTTTACGTTTGTATTGATATTTATGTATTTGATTCGTCAATTCCAACCTTTAATTAGATCTATAATAAATTAAATGTCATGTTTTATGTAACGACGCTCGCAACTGCAGAGGTTATATTAGCGTAGCCGGATGTGCCGGAATTTTGTCCTGCAGGAGTTCTTTTACATGCCAGTAAATCTACTGACATGAGCCTGTCGCATTTAAGCACACTTAAATGCAATCGACCTGGCCCGGGATCGAACCCGCAACCTTGGGCATAGAAGGCCAGCGCAATACCAACTTGCCAACCAGGTCGACGATCTATAATATCTACATGCGTTTTACATATTATAAAATCAGGGGTAGACAAATTCAGAGTAGCATATAGCCATGGTCTGAATTCATAAAATTCAAATTTTTTAAAGACTTCGATTTCTTTTATGTCACTATGACTAATACATAATGTTAACAAGAGTAAGAAATTCGAATGTGCTTTTTAAATTAATATCGTTACATTTGTTGCACATCTCAAGATATTGTTCTACGTAGCTTCAGAGCGTCTCTGGGAGCGTGTGTTTACATTGCATAGATACTGTATTTAATATTGTTTAACGTACAGTATATATTAGTAAATGTATCTCCTTATCTCTAATAGTTTTCTCATTGCCTGTGTAGGCAAAATGTAATGGGTGCCGAAAATAAAGAGGCTGGCTCTTGAAGATTTTTAGTTTTGTCTAACCGCGGTAAAAATGATCTTTAATTGCATATAAGCTGTCTTTAAATAAATACTTCTTTGTTATTGTTATTAAATCCAAGTGGTATTTTGTACATGAGTATGCCTATTGCTCCTGTTGTTCACCGACAACCGAAGCGAAGTTAACATGATCGACGTACATATAACTTGTATTAAAAGTAATCAAATGCGGTACTCTAGCTATAAGATAAAGAAATGCTCGATCACGAAAGTTACCCAACATTTGCTCTTAATGGATTGCGTGGAAACCCCGGAAAAACCTCAAACAGCTAACTTGTTGCAATCAGGATTTGAACCTTATCTTTACACGGTCAGGCAGGCTAACCGTTCCTTCACAGCGGCGGATGTTCGTAGATCTAAAATTAAGCATCTATATCTCTTCTCTGATGCTTGCAGTCGGTAAAGTAAGAACCACTTTATTGCTGACTTCTCATTCAATGGGACAGATTCAAATCCATAGCATATTATACTCCAATTCATGTAAAATATGACCCTTGTGTACGCCAACTGAGTCTCGGTCATTTTTATGTTTAATACCATCTGCCACTGGGTCCGAAGTAGGAAATCCGGGGTGCCAAATAAATGGCTACAACAAACGCCGATACTAGGAATACAATATTAAATATTTAATTCGGTATTTAAAGCGTTAGTTTATTGAAACAAATGTATTACTTAAGATAAATATAAGTACTAGAATTGAACTGGTTAAAATATACATCGTGTTCCGTTTAGAAGAATTGAGAAATAACTGCTCACCATTTAAAATAAGATAAATATATTCTGATTTACATCTGAAAAGATGCAAAAAGTCACAAACTGCCCAAGTTTATGAAACAATAGTTTAAAAACAGCTACATGTTCATAGCAGCATGTTTGCAAGTCTGAAGCCATTCAGTAGAGCGTTTCGTCATTGGGACATTTTTCTTCATCGAGGCGACAGTCACAGGGAATGTGTATCTGGACATGTGCAGAATTTTTGTTGTTGACTAACTCCCCCAGGATCGGTTTTTCAGCAATATGGGGCTCCACCATTGCTATGAAGCAGTGCATGATTTCTTGGATGCAAACTTTCCCGATAGGTTGATCGGAAGATAAGTTCACCTTACTTGGCTAAGTAGCTACTTAGCTACTGACCTCCCCCTTTGACTTTTCTCTGGGGATTTGTGAAGTGTGTTATGTACCAACGTGGTAGAGTTGACACTTTTTGAAGAACTGAGATAACGCAGTACAAATGCAGCTGCACTAGTCATTTCACTCAAATGTTACAGAACATTTGACAGGAGTTGAATACCGTCTAGATGTCTGCAGGGTAACCTGAGGTGCACTCGAGTTGAATTGACCATTCTACGAAACTCGGAGAATTACTGTGTACATTAAAGTTATGTTAAAAGTTGTTATAAAACCATTATTTACACTTGAAATTGTCACATATTTCTCAATCTCTCTAAGCGAAACACGATGTATAAGACGCACATTTGGGGAATTTGAAAACAATAATTGTACCTATAAATGTTATATTTTTCTATCAAATATAGGTCTTTCTTTCGAATGACTTTTCTTCTCTGAGATACTATGGTAGCATTGTTGATTTTGACATGCATACTTCGGTTTAAATTTCTCCCATAGCACTTGTTACTAAATATTATTGCGATAGGGATGACAAAGCATTGCGTTTATCTTTGAATGGAAGACCTTTCAGATATTTGTGGTTCATATTGCATTTGAAAAAATCTCTGCCCAAAGAGGAGAAGGAAAATCGCAATTAGGAGAAATAGTTTTGTAAAAACTTAATCTGTGAAAGCCTGGTTTTGAGAGTCTTGGCGTTGGATGGACATTGAAACATTTGTGAAAACATCGTCAACGTGCTTGGCCTCAAGAAATTACAAAAAATAAACTTTAGAAATTGTTCGTACTTAATCTTAAGGTACGCAATTTTCGAAATCAATTTCGACCTACATTAAATCTGTATATCTCTAAATCTGTATATATAAAGTAACGTTTTCCCACGTTCGAAAAAAACTCAATATGACTCTACTTTTCAAGATCAACACTGTCACACCGCATTCAGAGATTACAGTATCGACTGGTTTAGAATAACTCTTAGCAGATTTATCAGGCAGTAAAAAGAAACAGGGAATATGATCCAACAATTTAGGTACAGTCTTAAAGGTTCATCGTTAACCATCGGCTCTAGAGTACGTTTGGGAAATAAGGAAAAAAAAACTGGAGATACCACGCAGAGAGAATGCATAGAGGAAGAATTCCTAATAAGATCATGAGTTATCATCTTGGAGGGTAGAGAGCTAGCCGGTTAAAATGGCATGAAACCTTAAAGAACCAGTTAATCTGATTTTTGGTTGGAATATGATGATTATAAACAAACACATTCTAACATTATGACAAGAACTTCAAATTGGTCTTGCAAGAGAAAATCGCAGTTTTATGTTCACAATTGTCGACTAACACGATTATTTCTTTCCTTTATTTGCTTCTACATTGTAGTTTTCTTAACTTCATGTAGTTGTGGAAGATCCTTAGATTGCTAGAAATAACTCTTTAAATTTTCATTGTCATGATTTTGTTGTAATGCACAATGTAAAGGTTTAGAAGAGTTTGCAGTTGCGTCTTCTTTGGTTCTCGTTTCAAGACATTGTTCAATTTCTGTCGTTTCAGTACACGTTATGTTTTTGATTCAGTTATGATCAATATTATTATACTTTCCAAAATTTTCCTTTTAATATCAAGTTCCAAAAACCATTTACAATTTGCTTTGGCACATTTACAACGTTCAATTTCTTCAGTTAGCATCTTGTGGTGTCTATACTTATGTCTATCAATAACTTACATTTTTTTTTTTTTTTCACTCTTAGTTATCTCGAACTCTCTGTTGATACTGGTGAAAGCACACGTTATACTGTCATCACGACGAAGAGTATTGTCAAAGGTTATTACATCATAGCGTACTTCCTGATTAAGCACCACCAGAAAAGTTATATGCAACAGGCTATACATGGAGCCTACTTTTCAGTGATAAAAATCTAGCAGTCACATGATATTAAAATTCATTTTAAATATCACAAATCATTTTCGTGTAACCTTTGAGATCCAATTATTATGTGCCAGTGCACTCGGTTGGTATGTTTACGCTTAGCTCGGTAGGAAACAACCTTTACTCGGGACCCGGTTGGTAGGCAGCCTCTGACCTCCATTCAGATCATGACTTGAGTGTGCTTGAAAGAAAATTAAGGAAAGTTGATGATGATAGAATTTATATAAGAAGCTAACTGAAGTACTTTTAAACTTAAGTTCCAAAGATAATTTTGAGGTGCATAGGTGATAGAAACCATGAATTGGACGTGAAGTCATGGTGATCTGAGCATTGTAAAGAAGATATAACAAAAGTCTTTATACATAGGGTAAAGGTTGGTAGTATTGTGATATGAGTAATATTATGATAGTTCTTTTTGAGAATTTATTACAATTTTACTGAGCAAGCGGAAGATTGTTTTTTGTTTTTGCGTCAACATATTAAGGGAATGTTCGTGGACAATTTTCTGCACAAAACCGGTCCTTCTCTTGCTTAGTAAAATTGTAATAAATTCTAAAAAAGAACTATCACAATATTATTCGTATTACAATATTACTAAACTTTGCCCTACATATATACATACGTACATACATGCATACATACATGCGTACATAGCCACCGGCGTGGCTCAATCAGTTAAGGCGCTTGCCTGTCGATCTGAAGTTGCGCTCGGGCGCAGGTTCGATCCCACTTGGGCTGATTACCTGGTTGGATTTTTTCCAAGGTTCTCCCCAACCGTAATGTGAATGCCAGGTAATCTATGGCGAATCCTCGGTCTCATCTCACAAAATACCATCTCGCTATCACCAACCTCAACGACGCTAAATAACCTAGTAGGCTAGTTGATACAGCGTTGTTAAATAATCAACTAAAAATACATATATACGTGTTCTGCCCATGGGCAGGTTTTTTACTGCAAACCCAGCATTCTCCAATCATCCTATTTTCTGCCTTTCTCTTAGTTTCCGTATATGATCTACATACCTTAATGTCGTCTATCATCTGACATCATCTTCTGCCCAGAACTCTTCTCCTGTAAACTTAAGATATTATTTTATGGAATTTCGCTACTCTGAAAAGTACCTAGGAAACGTTAAACTGAAAACTCGTGATGGTTTCAAAAAACGTACTTTCAAGCTGAGTTTACCGTTTCAGATTCCATCGTACACAACAAAAGCCTATTCCACATACTGTACATTCAATTAGAAAATTCTAAGGTGAATATCTTAAAAAATTAGAAGATTATGTTCCAAGTGAGAATAATATGAAACTAATCCTAGAATGAGTGTTTTAGTAAATGGCCAGTTGCAACTGATGATACTAGGTTTATGTTAACTACAAAAATGTGAATAAATGTGTCTGTGACAATACAATTGCTATTATTTGAAGCACATTCTGTTTTCATGAATTTTCGTCTGCTCCTTTTCTTAGAGAAAGTCTTCATGTTCCAAACATTTAAATGTAAATTGTATTGAAATATTGGTAATAAAATCTCAATTGTACTACAAGCGAGAAACGTGTAGTTTTTTATATGTATAAGTTAATCCTAAGGAGATAATCATAGAAATATTTTTTCAATGTAGAAGAAAGATATTTTTTTCCTCCCGAGAAATTTAAGACTTTGGACATGAAGGATTTGTCAAAATTAAACGTTATTTAGTACGAATGTAATAGATAATGGAGTATTAGGTCGTCTCATAGGTAATTTTTTTTTTTTTTTTTGAGTTTGGTGTTTTGTAAGATTTTCATTATTTTCTTTAGTGGGAAATGCGATTTACAGGGCGCTATGGTTATTATTGCGCATTGTGAGCATGTAACAGTCTTCAATTTTTAGTACAAAAATAATAACGTACGAGGTTAGAGTCCTTTTAAATCACTACTGGAAATAAGATTACAGAACTGCTGCCGTGGCTCGAAAAATATGTGAAATCAACTGTAAAGGTGTTGTTATTGAGCGTGAAGCACGGCGTTGATTCATCTATACTAATAATAAATCTGTAGCCGAAATTTTTCTGGTAATTTTCGATTTTCCAAAAATAATTGGTGTTAACATATATAATTAATAATCCTGAAACCGAAAATCGCTTTTTGAAATTTTTGTTTGTATATCTGTCTGTCTGTATGTTTGTTACCTTTTCACGCGATAATGGCTGAACGGATTTCGATGAAAATTGGAATATAAATTAAGTTCGTTGTAACTTAGATTTTAGGCTATATGGCATTCAAAATACATTATTTAAAAGGGGGTTATAAGGAGGCCTGAATTAAATAATTCGAAATATCTCGCTTATTATTGATTTTTGTGAAAAATGTTACATAACAAAAGTTTCTTTAAAAATAATTTGTGATACGTTTTATTCCTTGAAAAATTTGATAGGACTGATATTTAATGAGATAAATGAGTTTTAAAATTAAAATAACTGCCATCTAAGGTCGTGTAATGAATTAAAAAACAAATGACTTCGTCTATAAGGGGCCTTGGACAGCAACAATCGAAAGCTATGAAAGATAGCCTACAGAGAATGTTTCTGTGTTGTATGAAGTAATATCGGAAGCTAAATTAACCGATTTGTATAATTAATTATTATTTCACCATTGGAAAGTGTAGTTTCTCTAGATGGACATAATGCTATAATGTTATTACGATAACTTCTGATATAATATAATATAGTATAATATAATATAATAAAATATAATATAATATAATATAATATAATATAATATAATATAATATAATATAATATAATATAATATAATATAATATAATATAATATAATGCAATATAATGTAATAATGCAATATAATGTAATGTAATATAATGTAATATAATATAATATAATATAATATAATATAATATAATATAATATAATATAATATAATATAATATAATATAATATAATATAATATATGTAATGTAATATTATATAATATAATTTAAGTTATTTGAAGGGTTCACAACCATAGTGGGCCAAGCGCCATTGACTGAATACGTAGAAAACAAGGGTTAAAATTAAGTTATTACCATAATTCAAGTAAAATAAAATATACACATTAAATCTAAATGATGTCAATCTTCATTAAACTATGGTTGCATGTAATAAAAATTAAGAAACAGGTCAAAGGAATTGTCATTGCATCCAAATGAGTGTCTCTGGACCAAAATGATCGCATTTTAATTATTTGGATGCAATTTAAATTAAGTAACATATTAAACGATTTATCCGTCTGTCAAACACGAATGTTCCCTGGATCAAACGTCCTATTTTAATTATGTAATTACTTTATATTTATTTCTAACGGTGCAGCGGAGCGCACGGGTACGGCTAGTGTTTTAATAATGGAGAAGAGTCCATTAAATATTTATACCGTCCTAAAAGGTCTAAGATATGGAATATTGAGAATACACCCAGGGTTTGTGAAGAAGATCCACAAAAGTAGTACTCTAGATTATCAGAAAAACTTCGTACTTCAATGATGCAATATATCGCCACATTAAGAGGCATATAAAATCACACAGAAATTTGTAGATCTATTTGCTTGAACAGGCCTAACGCACACTGAATATCTGTCTCAGCTTATCTCTGACCCCATGGATCGTCAAAAATGATGAAAAGTGGGTATATTACCGTAACACTGACATCTCAAAGAAGTGGCTCGACCCCCGTCAGGCTGCTAAAGTCAAAGCAAGCTAATGAAATGGAATTTTTAAGAGCAATATCGGAACTTAGAAAAATACTTGTAGAACACAAAAGAAATGGAGATATAGCCTACGTAACGAGTTGCAAATATTTAGTCTAAATAAGAAAATGAAGGAATATAGATATAAGTGGATATTCCACGTCTAGAGGATAGATCTTAACAGATTACCATATAAAATAAAAGACTGCTTACCTATAGGGAAAAGAAACATTGGACAGACCAAGATAATGCGAATTGCTACAGATAATAAACTAAGAGATGAAAAATGATAATGATGATGATCGTGAGTGATAAAAAAGATAAACTAATCTGATTCAAATGCATTTGCAGCTCATGTAAAATTAGAACGCTTTACGGTTCAATCACAGTATGAACAAATTTAAATTAAGATCCATCTTGTAGGTAATGAAGTAAATATGTATTAGGTCAAGATTGTAGCTATGGGAACTAACGTATTCATTGTCAATTATTCTGTATCGTATAAAGCTGCATGCTAAGAAATCTGGTAAATTAATTACAGTAATATTTGTCTATAAAAAGATTAAATTTATTTAACATATTTATTGGATATAAAAATGTAACAATGAGAAAGCTTGTTACATAACAATCCTGATTCATCATATTCCAGGCACGAAATTAGGCCATTGTTGGCCTGTTTCGGTTCCAGCTATACAGGATCCAACAGACGTTTCTGTGGACGTCCAGGTCGTCGTCGTCCTTGAGGGTGGTATTTTATCATTTTTTGGGGTGTCCGGCCAGCTTCCATACGAGAAATGTGTTCAAGTCATCTATTTCTGTATTCTGTAATTTTTTTCTTCTAATGGTTGCATGTTGAGTTCCTGCAATATATCCTCGTTCCTCTTGTGGTCCAGAAGTGTGTATCCTGCAGTTCGTCGCAGATATTTCATTTCAGCTGCTCTTAATCTGCCTATATCTCTTTGTTTCAGAACCCAAATTTCGCTTCCATAGAGGAGAGTTGGTAGTGCAAGGGTTTTATATAGCTTTATTCTGGAATGTTTCTGTACTAAACTTGGTTTTAGGGTATGGTTTAGTAGTCCTAATATTTGTAAAAATTTGTTAATTTTTCTGCTTACATCATTTTCTCCTTCGTATGATATATTACATCCCAAGTATGAAAAAGAATTGATCTGTTCTAAAATCACATTTTCAACAACAATTTTACTTCGGACTGGGTTTGTACCTTCAAATGCCATTATTTTGTTTTTTTTTTTTTCTGGTGAAATCTTCATGCCATGTTCTATGATTTTATTTAGTTTAAATATACCCATCTGTAAATTGTCTTCGGAGTTTGCAACTAATACTTGGTCGTCCGCGAAAATAACTGTGTTTAGTCTTATGGAACTTGAAATTTGAATTCTAATTTGTACTCCTCACACCAAAGGCGTATTATTTCATCATATATTGAAGAGACTTGTTGACAATGGGCAATCTTGTCGTACTCCTTGATTTATGGATCTATAGTTAGAAGTAAAATTATTAAATTTTATATTTATTTTATTGTTAGTGTAAATATTACAAATGTTTTGAAGCAGAATATTTGTTATATTTCTTGTTTGCAAAATTTCCATTAATTTAGGTCTTTTGATCATATGAAAAGCTTTGATATAATCAAGAAAGGCTATCTTAATTCAGGACCCAAAAATACGGATATATTTATTTTACAAAAAAAATGGATACGATTTGCATTAAAGAATATTATCTACTAAATTGTATCAGTACTTAAAAATAGCAGCGAAATTTAATAAATCATAATTCCATTCTCATAACATTAATAACCTGACAATTGCTGTACCATGAGAGAGGCTAGTCTGAGTGATTTAAACACACGTAGTATCAGTTATTTGATACATCATCATTCTCATACGCATGCAGTGTATTCAGCACATAACTCATTCCATAACGTGTATTCACAAATCCTACTTGGCGCTGAAGAGCTTAGAATTGCTGCTTATTCCACTCCATAAGTATCTCTCTACCTCTGTTTTTTCACGCACTAGGATATGCTGTGATATCCATTGTGAACTATACACTCTGCCTAAAATTACGTAGGATATACCAATGAAATAGTCATTTTTAATAAAAGGAAGAAACAACTGACAAAGTTGTGTGAGAAACCTTTTTTTTTCGGAATATGTATGATGAGAACATTCTTGTGTTAAATATTAACGTATCTTGTTAACATGTTTCGACCTATTTTCGGTCATCTTCGGAACTGGTCGTTGTTGGTCTTGGCATCTCTTGTTTCCTGTGTGTTCGTAGTGTAGAGTCAAAGAGTGTATGTGTTTTGAAATTGAGTTGTGTGTTGATTCAATTTCAAAACACATACACTCTTTGACTCTACACTACGAACACACAGGAAACAAGAGGCGCCAAGGCCAACAACGACCAGTTCCGAAGATGACCGAAAATAGGTCGAAACATGTTAACAGGGTACGTTAATATTTAACACAAGAAAGTTCTCATCATACATATTCCGAGGTGATACAGTGTTAAAAGTTGTGTAATCAAGATGTATATTTTTGTATTAATTGACAAGCTTCTTTAATTGCCTTAAATCTAAAACAAGGAATCCTTCGAGTTTACATCATTTTCATAAGAAGATCGATTGTATAAACATTTTTGGTTAAGAATACAGAAAGCAATAATTTTTTAGAATGGTTTTGCCTTCACGAGTTCGTATTAGCCTCGTTCAATGCTATTACGAATGCAATAGACATGTATTCAAAAGATTTCGAACGTTACATGGATTGAGAAATGGGTCCTCCTCTGTAAAAATAATTTCGTAAGCTGGTGAAAAAAACTAAAGAAACTGGTTCTTTTACCAGTGAAAAGCAATCGGATGGTCATATTTAACTCTTTCTGTTTCTTGTTTCTTCTTGTTATAATAAACTCTAATTTCTTTATTAACAAATTTGTGTTTTTATTTTTGCTAAATGTAAAAATTTGCCAAAGTTATGGCAGTTTGAAACTTGGAACTTAATTTAGAATATCATTATACATTTCGTATTAACATTGAAATTCCTATATTTCTTGATAGGAAAAGGGAAATTGTAACTGTATTCCGTACAATATTACCTTAGTATCCTAATTTTTTTAAATTTCTTTTTATTAACAGGAACATGTATGGTACATAAGTGTCAGCCTGTAAAGGCTTTTACTTTAACAGATATTGTTAACAAGCGGGAACATTTTTATATATTTAAGTGAGGAGATCGATCGTGACAGTAGTTGCTATTTTATACACTTTTTTGCCAGGGCTCTTATCAAAGGATTGGAGTGGTACAGCAAGTCCTTATGAAACTTTTCTGTAAATTTCTGTATAAGGTCATAGAATGATTCTATTTCAAGTATGTCTTGTAGTTGTAAATTGGTGGTTCTATAGTCTGCACTGGTGATAGTTAGGGATACTTTTCTCTGTATAGCATGAAGATGTCTGATAATTTGGAATTTTGCATTGGTCCAGATTTCAGAGCCATAGGTCATTTGAGATCTGATAACAAAATGTAAAGTATATTTTTTTTCAAGGAAAGTCTGATGTATGGCGACTTCAATACTGGATATAGATGAATGAATCTGGCTAATCCTTTGTTACAAGCTGCGTCTAAATTAAACAAGTAAAAGCTGCTAACTTATTACATTAGCGGTTAAACTCCGGTTAGGATACCAATATTTTTAGTTCATTTATGATTACCTAAGGCTCATGTAGAGGCTCCGGTTTCGGTTCAATAATTTTGGCGGGTGAATATTAGTAGCTATAAATATTGGAGAAAATATATGAATATGTATTTCCTAATCTACAGACATCGGATTCTAGGGCAAATGCCTATTTTGTTTCTTTAGGAGAAAAGTAAAAATAATTATTAATATTTGTGTTTCATGGAAATTGAAAAGTATTCAAAGAGTTTTATAGTGCCCTAAAATGCCCTAAAACGGTTATTAGAGCCTAATTTGTTAATATTCGCCTAAAAATGCCTAACTCACTGTAAAGTTTCGCATTTTACTCTTACTTTTTATAATTTATACATGCATTCACTGCGAAATTTAAGGCATTTAAAAAGTGGAAAGTTTGCTTCACACCGGCCATGAAACCATTGATAAAGGAAACAAAATGTTTTGAATCTCACGACACTCGCAATAGATTTCACCGAATTTAACATGTTTGGAGGCATAAATGCCGACAAAAAATAACCTCAGTTTTGAAGCAGGCAACAATCACAACATGTGCTGCTACCGATTCAGAGATATACTATACTATAAAAATGACTGTTTTCGGTCTGAAACCGATTAGCTGTACTGCCCTTCAGAGTGTCATAAAATCACAATTTTTGGAGAAAGAGTGTTTTGAAATATTTATGAAAAGTCGTAAAACTACGAATTAGTAGGGTAAACCGTTACAAAATATTTAAAAGAATGGCCCTCCTAGTGTTAACACTACCAGGAAATGCAACAATAAGTGGAACTTTGTATTTTTGTCCAATTGAATCTCAATAACAACGGTTCATTTGAATGCTCGTTAACAGTTGCTCTTTCCCTCACCTTATTTTGTGTTGAGAAGTTTTGAGCGGTAGGACGTTTTCCTGTGAAGTTTAACGCGATAATGCCGAAAAATATAAGTGCAAAATCTACATTGATCCGGCAATGGCTAACAGAATATTCAGAATTCACTTATGATGGAAAAATAATATTCTGCAAGATTTGTAGCAAACAGGTATGTAACAATAGTTGAAATATATAAATTATATTAATTTTAATGAGTAGGCCTATAATATTTATACATTGACTGAGCTATCCTGAGGTATAATTATTTTTAAGACCACTACACTTTAACCTTTTAAATTCCGATAATTAAAGTATTTGCAGGTCATTAAAATTTTGATTGTTCGAACCCACTAACTTTGTGATAGAAATACGGCAATACAACAATTAGGATTTTATTTTAATTCAGTTTACTTTACATTTTTAGATTTCGCAAGAAAAGAAGTGCCACCTAAAGCAGCATGTGCAAGGAGCGGCTCATAAGGCTAAAGCTCAGCAGAAAAATCAACTGCAACAAACTTTATTAACACAGCCTACTTCATCCAATCTCAGCAGCAATTTCTATGCTGATTTAACCAGAGCGTTTGTTGCTGCTAACATTCCCTGGAATGCAATTGAAAATCAGGTTTTAAGACAGTTTTTACAAAAATACTGCAAACAAAATATCCCATCTGAGTCGACCCTAAGAAAAAATTACTTAGACAGAATATACAATGAAACTTTAGCTTCCATTCGGGAGGATATAGGTGATTCTTACATATGGGTCTCTGTGGATGAAACCTCAGATCCTATGAATAGGTATATAGCAAATATGGTAGTAGGAAAACTTAGTCCTGATGGACCTTCGATTCCACACCTCGTATGTGTTAAGGAACTTTCGAAAGTGAATAGCCAAGCCATTGCTTATTTTGTAAATAAAGGCCTACAGTCTTTATACTCAGGTTATATAGACGATTCTAAAGTTCTGTTGTTTTGTACTGATGCTGCCTCATACATGGTTGCTGCAGCTCCACTTCTTAAAACATTTTATCCTAACCTCACGCATGTAACCTGTCTAGCACATGGCCTTCACAGGGTTTCTGAAACAATCCGGAATGAATTTCCTCTTGTCAATTCGTTTATTTCTAACACAAAAAAATGTTTTTGTAAAGCCCCATCCAGGATTTCAATATTCAGAGAGAACTTTCCAGATATCCACTCCCACCTCAGCCGGTTGTTACACGATGGAGAATTAAGTCAGTGGTGTATTATTCTAAGTATTTTAAAGAAGTGGTCACAGTTATTGATAAATTACCTGAAACTGATAGTGCAGCGTGTGTGGAAGCAATGAAAGATTGTCTGAATGACTCACGAGTGAAAAACGATATTGCCTACATAACATCAAACTTTTCTTTCATGCCTGCAAGCATTGAACAATTAGAACGTGAAAAACAATCTCTTTGTAGCCAAATAGCAATAGTAAAGGAAGCTCAAGTGAACATACATTCTGCTTTGGGCGAAACTGGAAAAAAGTTAAAAATAAGTGGGACAACGTATTAAATAAGAATGTAGGATTTTCATTGTTGGAAAAAGTATGAAGAGTGATATCGGGGGAAAGTGTAAATGTTCCAGTAAGTATTGATGTTTCTATTGTACCTAATTTAAAATTTGCGCCTCTCACATCAGTTTCGGTTGAAAGAAGTTTTCTGCTTTCAAAATGATTCTCAGTGACAAAAAGCAAAGGTTAACTGTGGAGAATTTAGAAAAATTCTGGTGGTGTACTGTGCAGATAATTATAATAAAGTCTGAGCATGGAACTGAATTTCAATAACTTAAAATGAGTAATCTTGATATCAATAATCATTATTTCATTAGTTACAATATATTAAATTTGTGCAGCCCTGTTTATAAATATAATATAGTATTCTTTTTTAATGTTTAAACATACTTTTTTGTGCGTATTTTAGTGTATAACTAAAAATTTCAGTGAAAGAAATAAGTATGATACCTTGATGTGCCTAAAATGCCTATTTTCATTAAAATAGAGCCTAATTTTACAAATTTTGAGCTTATTTTAGGCGCCTAAAACTGCAATTTTTAGTGCCTAAAAATCCGATGTCTACTAATCTATTCAATTTTAACTTTAACAATCATGAGTTTGACCAGAGTCCATGCTCCGCACAAGACTACATCTAGCGGCAACAGATCTGAGCATAATCGTTCCTGCAGTGTATGTCCTCTGGTAGATGGAGGCACTGGCAGGGCGCTGAGTTAGTTGGTCACAAACTGGATAGATGGCAGCAACAATAAACTTCCCCAACGATAAGTAATGACATGACACTGAAATTATTATTATTATTATTATTATTATTATTATTATTATTATTATTATTATTATTATTATTATATATAATTTATACTTCCGGTAATATATTATCATATGTCACGAAATTTATGCTGTGGCTTAATTAATTTGTCTTTTCAAATATCTTCCATGTGGCTATAACATTTGTTCTCTGAAATACGATATGCATTCATACTAGTAATAAGTGCAAACGATTACATATCTTATTCTAGTATTCCTTTCTCTTTCGTTTAACTTTGCTCTTTGTAGAGGTCTACGAGATTGTATCCCCGTTTATTGGAACATTCTCTGTAAGGTTCGTGTAGAAACTGCTCTCCATTATTCTCTAGAAATTTCTTTATTGTTATTTTTAATGTTCTTTTTTCAGAGAGTTTTGTCGAATTTCTCTGTCTGTTCCTCAAGTTGTTATTCGTTTTATGCCAAATTTTATTTTGCTATCTGATTGTAACTCTTCATATTTACTGTATGATTCTATTACTTCATTTTTTATTACATTTTTCACCACAGATTTTTCATTGGGTGTATTCACTGCTGTAGGAAGATGAGAAACCTCCCCACACATTTTCACTACTACAGATTTTTCTCATTGGGTGTATTCACTGGATGCTGTAGGAATGTGGGATTTAAAACTACTTTTCCTTTGAGTACTACTACTACTACTAGGTCACTGTTGCTGAAACCTCCCCATTCCCATAATGAGGATCCACTACTGTACTACTACTACTACTACTACTACTACTACTGGTGTACTGTTGCTGATAGTACTACTTCTGGTGCGGCACTACTACTACTACTACTACTACTACTGGTGTACTGTTGCTGATAGTACTACTACTACTTCTGGTGCGGCACTACTACTACTACTACTACTACTACTACTACTACTACTACTACTACTACTACTACTACTGGTGAACTGTTGCTATTAGTACTACTACTACTACTACTTCTGGTACTACACTACTATTGCTACTACTACTACTACTACTACTACTAATGATAATAATAATGATAATAATGATAATAATAATAATAATAATAATAATAATAATAATAATAATAATACTTATGGCTTTTAGAGAACCCGGAGGTTCACTGCCGCCCTCACATAAGCCCGCCACCGGTTCCTATCCTGAGAAAGATTAATCCAGTCTCTACTATCATGTAGGCCTACCACCTACCTCAAATCCATTTTAATATTATCCTCTCAACTACATGTCGACCTCCCCAAAGGTCTGTTTCTCTCAGGCCTCCGAACTACCATTCTATAATTATGCTTTTCTGGATTAACCCATTCGTGCTACATGCCCTGCCGATCTCAAATGTTTGGATTTAATGTTCCTAATTATGTCGGCTGAAGAATACACTGAGTGCAGTTCTGCGTTGTATATCTTTCTCCATTTTTCTGTAACTTCATCCCTCTTAGCCTCAAATATTTTCCTAAGCACCTTATTCTCGAACAGCCTTAATCTCTGTTCCTCTCTTAAATTGAGAGTTCAAGTTTCACAAACATATAGAATAAATAGTAGCTGTTGTATAAATGCTAACTTTTTTTTCTTGAAAGCAGACTGGATGATAAAACTTCAGAACGGTATAATAGCAGGAATTTCGCATAGCCTATTTATTCTGCATTTAATATCCTCTCGAGTGCCTTTTGTTACTGTTGCTCTAAGTTATTTGGATTTTTCTAATTTTTCGAAGGGATGTTTCCAATTTTTGTAAATACGGCTTCTAATTAATTATTATTATTATTATTATTATTATTATCACTATTATTATTGTTATTGTTGTTATTATCATAATTACCTGAATGTTATTCATTCTCAACATTCTAAAATACTTGTATTAAAATTACGTCATTCAATTTTGTCTATCCCTTCCGATTTAGTGAGTTACATTTGTTTAGTGTATTGAAATTGAGTTAAAATGGTAACCGAACTTGATGTTTTTATACATGTATTGTCTGACCTTGAATTTTCCAGTTCCTTATTGCGATTCTGTATTCCTATGGCTACCTCAGCAACTCATGGTCCTCCACGTTCGTAAGACAAATGTCAACACATCACGATCCGGCAAACTGAGGTGAATGCTGATGATAAACTTGCATAGGCCTAGATTTCGAACGCTGGAAAACTCAGGACATTCTCTTCGTTGTGAAAAGAAGTAACACCTTCCTTCATCTTCATCATCAAGTTTGGCCTTAAAAGACTGTTCCGTCTCCAAGGTTTACAGAACTGGTCCTTCCAACTTTTCCGTGGAAGGCCGCCATCCCATTTCTTTCAGCTTCGTTATCTTTTTAACTTGTACAGTTGTGAACTCTGGGGAATTAGACATCGTTCATCTTTCAATATGGTCGATTCATCTTCTTTGGTAACAGTTAACGTCCTATTATACAGTTATAATCTTTGCCATTTATCTTCATTACGTGTACGTATTCTGATATATTGTGATATCTTTAAATGGATGTTAAGGACTTAATATGCACCGACGTATGCTATTCATCATTCTGCTCCGTCAAAAAATATGACGATTGCTATCATTTTATAAATTTGTAAAATTATTCGTACATTGACTTTGCCGTAAATATAATGTGATTCCCTTGTACCACATACATTTTGGAAGTTGTTGGTTTTAAAATCGATATCTTTGTTACTTGAACTTAAAAATAAGTAAAGTATTTAAAATTGCTGACCCTTCCACAGGTGTGCCTGCAAGTAAACTTTTTACTCGTGTCGTAAGTTTTTCAGTAAACTCTTGTATTTTAGTTCTACTAATTCCGCATATTATAAAATTTAACCATTAAATGGTGTTCGCAGATTGATCTTTATAAGTCGTCTTCTGACTGTGTTATTGAAACTTGGCCATCTGCAAACAAGGTTTCATTGTTCGTATTTTTTTATTACATTTCAATGCATTTTTACCTTGCACGAAATATTAGGTAATCCCATCAACTAGTGATTTTGAGTTATACGAATTATGGTTAATTATTTAAGAAATATGCATAACAAGGAAATCAAGTTCTATCTTTCATTCTGTTACGGTCTTACTTGTGGAGCATTTGAAAAACTGTAGACATTGGAATTAATTGGACTTTCTGGTGATGGTGATGATAAGGAGGAATAGAGGCAGGAGTAGGAGTAGGAAGAAGAAGAAATGAAGAAGATAGCTGTTAGAGTGACGACAAAGATGGATATGAGGAAATTCGTTATAGGTAGGTCTGTTAGTTGCTCATTCCATTGTTCTGTACTCTGTAGTTGCCCGTTTTTTAATCTTCATACAACTTACAGAACCGCAAATATTTCTACAAATAAAGTGATAATGTGTAGGATTTATGTGATTGAGGAAGAAAAGAGCGATGCGAGTGCTGATGAGGAGGAAGGAGTCGATGACGAAGATTATAAGAAGTAACGGTAGGCTATGTAATGATGATGATGGTGATTGTGAGAAAATAGGAAGAAGACAATGATAATGAAGAAAATGATGACGGTGATTTTGAGGATGACGGAAATGAGAGTCAATGACGGATATGAGGAGTAAGGAGTTGAGAGATGATCATGAGTAAGGCTCGGAAGTTAAATACCTATAAATTGCCTAAAAAGTACCTAAAGACTGGACAAAGGGACGTAAAAATGTGATCAAGTTAATAATTTCAGTTTAAATTACATATTTAGTTAATATAATGTTTAAAAATACAAAATTCTGGTGGTATGCAACATACAGTGCGAAAAAACTATATGAAGGAAATGTTTCTTCTTTCTTATATAATTTTTAGATTAACATAATTTGCGAAAATAATTTTGTGTTTGTTAAAAAAAAAAAGCACTTGGAGAATTTAGAATGAACGATTTTTGCCACCTAGAATGAATTCAGCGAACCTGCACTGGACATCCTGAAGAAATAAATTGAAAAGTCGAACTAGAATCATTATTTGGCTTAACCACATTAGGGTTACGGAAGTTGGACTTCGGAAACCTTACCTCAGTTAGCATTGCAGTATATCACAATAGTCATCTCCAGGTTCTTAGGTGTAAAGGATCGTCGGTTTTCTGACATCACGTTGCGAAACATCAAGACATTTCTCTCCACATCAACGGATGTCATTGTGCATACTTGAAGCAAATGAGATTTCGTGGTGGATTTTCGAATTGTAAAAATGGAAGTAAAAATGTAATCGAAAGAAGCTAAGTTACAAAAAAAGCCTAAGGCTAAAAAAAGACCAATAACCCAAAAAATACTGAAAAAGGCGAAAAAGGACAAATAAAACCTACCATTTTCTGGTCTACAATGATCCAAAATCTAAATATATATTACGAGTATGTTGGGCCTCGTCTTCGGACACTCGAGAAAGAAAGTATTTTTCCTCAACTTCCGAGCCCTAATCATGAGTAAGGAGCCGATGGCGAAGATAGTGGCATAATGTGAAGTATCGTGCCAAAGCTTAGAAAGAGCTTCTGGTTATCTAGTTCACAATGCACGATTATGAGGACAGATCTACTTTTTCATGTTAACAATAAAATGAAAGTCCGCTGAATTTATGGCCGGATAAAGTAGCGCTAGAGAAGTAAACGGCAAAAGGAGAATTTCTATTAAATTAATAGGTAGATCGTTTAGATAAACATTATGTTATTGCTATTGTCAGATAATTTCCGAGGTCTATTCATTAATTTAACGTCCCTTTTACGTGAAAAACTGTATTTACAGTCGGCAAGACTGTTTTTGGTGTAATGAGAGTAATAGGGAAAACTGAAGTACACAGAGATGACGGAGATGATGAGTAAGGAATCGATGATGGAAATGATTAGGAGAAGAAAGAAAGCGATAGTGATTATATGAAAGAAGACAATGATGATGGTGTGGAAGAAGGCGATGATAATGATAAGAAAGAAGGCGATGTTTGTGATGATAATAATATCTAAAAGGAGGAAAATTGGATAATAGTGATAATGAGTTGAGGAAAATGAAGTTAAAAGAAATAAATAAAGTAGACCTATAGGGAAGGTGATGATCATAATTACGACAATGATACTGAGAATAAAGAAGATGGTAAGTAGGAGGATGAAGAAGTTAGGGAAGATATGATAGAGATGAGGAATGTGTAGGCACAGGCCAGTGACTTTATGGTGACAGATCTGGCCTGGCGACGCAGTGGTTTGGGCGAGTTCACTGTTTGTTCGAAGGGGTGTTCATTTTAGTCTTCCCTGGCTGATTTAGCGGTCACATTTCGGGAGCGTTAGTGTGGGCGTACAATCGCGCTAAGAACTTACTACACCACCACTGTCAATTTTAGTGTGTTTGTTACGTACATTTCATTTAGTTTACTTAAATAGTTGTAGTGCTTCTGTTTTGTATTGTTCAGTATGTAGTATTTATTGTCTAGATTCACTGCTATTTTCTGTTTGTGAAAATGCTGCGTGTTAGAAGCAAACTGAAAGGCCGGGTATTGCATTCGCAGTCGCGAGAAGTCGTGAGCAACGTGTATCGCTTTATGAAGATAGCGTCGGAAGAAAATACCTAACGAATGTTGGAAAACTTGTAGCAGAGTTTACCGCTGTGTCTGAGAGCTGTGTTAGCCAAATAATAAGGAGACTAAAGACATTGATAATCGGCGCCAAAATCAACTGTGGACAACTTTAATGAAGCTGTCATAAGACGAATCAAAGCACGAGTTCTATATTTCACAGAAATAGCGCCCACACTTAAAAAAAAATAAATATATATATATATATATATATATAATATATTGAAATTGAAAGACTAGACTTTCATCGACTTTCAGGGAGGTATCTCGCCTTTGAGGAAAGTTATTTTGAAATTAGGATTTCATTGAAAAAAAAAACAAAATAATCGCCAAATTGTGATGGAGCATAACGGCATTAGGGGCGAAAGTTTGCAGTATTTGAGGAAAATAAAGAAGTACAGAGAAGAAGGCCGCTCCATTTTTACATGGATGATGACGATGACGATGATGATGATGATGATGATGATGATGGGAAAGGTAACAGTGAAGCACTGATGAATATTACCGGTATTTCCGCATGAGTATATTTCATTGTTAATTAGTGATTCACTGTTAAATATAGTGATTCGATTGCTGCTCATTGTATTTCCACATTAGTGTTTATTAGTGACTATTGTTCCGAACTCCTGCTCATTGTATTTCCACATTAGTTTACTTCTTTAGTGTTTATTATTGTTCCGAACTGCTGCTCATTGTATTTCCATTAGTTTACTACATTACCGTTTGTTAGTGACTATTGTTCCGAACTGATCATCATTGTATTTCCACGTTAGTTTACTTCTTTAGTGTTTATTATTGTTCCGAACTCCTGCTCATTGTATTTCAATTAGTTTACACTTTTGTATTTCCATTGTATTTCCATTAGTTTACTACTTTAGTGTTTATTAGTGACTATTGTTCCGAACTGCTGCTCATTGTCTTTCAATGTTAGTTTACTTCTTAAGTGTTTATTAGTGACTATTGTTCCGGAATATGAAGTGAACACAGTGACAGGAGCTCAAAATTATGCTGACGCTGCAACGTGCGGGAGAGCAACGTGAGACTTCATTTCTAATATGACTGTATTTCCCTCCCTCCTTTCAGAAAACGTCGCTCCGTCTCGGATCGGTCTCCCTGCCACAGTCTAACCTTCTCCTCTCTCGCGTCGACGAGCTGTCACCATAAAGTAACTGGGCTGTAACAAGGGTAGCAATGATGACGGATATTGAGGTTGTAGAAACGCAGTAATGTGTATGAAAGTGTGGGAAGAGGATATTATATAGATGAACGTTACTAATAAATTTTGCACAAGAAACAATGTGTGTGTTGAAATCACCGCTCTGAGTTTTTGACTTGATATTTTCCAATTTTCTTTTATGGGCTTAGTAGCGTTGAATGAATCTGCATGAAATAAGAAATTAATGATTTGTGTTATAAAAAAATTAAAGAGACTAAAACTTGTAATCCAAACACATATAAGACGTTATTTGCAATTAAATTGTGGCACTGCTCTTCGTTAGACCTTGCGCTCCGATTTTTAACACTGGCAATGCAGGAAAATATAATTAGTATTTCTTTTGGAAGATTTATACAACGTAAAATAATCTGTTTCTAGAACATTTTTTCTAGCTATTTCTCGTCCACATGAAAATTCATCACCCTTACATCTCATTGTTTTTCCTTATGTTTTCTTGTGTTATTATTGACACTGAATAAACTGAAGATAAAAGAGTTCTAAAATGAAATAATGATCACAACGCAGAAACGATCAGACACAGATTTTTAATTATTCCACTATGGACTGGAGCTCAATATTCTGAGCGTTTCGTAACTGCATACATATTCCATTATCAGAGTAACTAAAACACAGAATAAGTTGGTGAATACCCGATAGACAGCGCTACTGAGTGTTGCTAAACGAAGACACGTCAGTAAGTTGTTCAGTAGCAGGACTGTCATGAGTAGAGTCTTGCGGTTTTTACTTTGATTGCAAACTAGATGCACATGGATCATACTGGCTTCTAGTCATGTCAGTAAGTTTTAAACAGGATCGGTTTTATTGATTTTAAACCAAAGTGTTGTTTAAAATGTTTTTCTTATCACGTTTTATTGGATTAATTGGTTTTATTATCAAATGAAAGAGATTCTTGACACAAATGGTAATAATAAAAATGAGAATACAAACTAATAATATTTATTTATTTATTATTTATTTATTATTAATATTTTGTGTGCTGAACAACAGCCAGAGGCCAATTATTGTTCAGCACAATACACAAACCAGAGGTCTGCATCGGAAGTTTTCGCTCGAGCGCCAAGTAATTCATAGCATAATCCGATAGGTAGCGCACATGCATGATGGGTAAAATTGTCACGAGCGACAAATGCTCGAACGGTATAAGCCGAGCGTTAGACAATCGTTCTTGTTACAGTGATGAACTGTGTAGTAACATCATAGATGTTTATCATTTCAAAACTTTGCAATGTTTAACTAACCTCTCCATAGTACAACTACAAAACTTGCTTTAAAATGTAATATAAATGTTGTAGTTTAATGTTGTTGTTTTTTTTTTTCCACACAGGAGTGATTTTGTTTTTGCCACATCTGATAGATGTTATTGGATGTAAATGTAATTATTAAAACGGAGAACACAATCACGATAATGCAAGAACTGTATCAAGTTTTCTAGTACTAATAATAATAATAATAATAATAATAATAATAATAATAATAATAATAATAACCTCTAAATTAATGTATCAATCTTTGCGTCTGTAACAGTTGTGCAGCATGATTATTCGTTTTATTATATTTTCTGTGACGTTATCTCTTTACTAATATTGTTATTAATCTACTGCTATATCAATAATATTTTGTAAAACATTTCTACATTGTCGCAGTATATAGGCGGAACACTATGTATGGACCTATCATATTATATATGTGGTAAATCAAATATTGAATAATTATTAATTAGCAATAATAACTGTATATCGAAGTTTTTCATACTATTTTATTTATAACTTCATGTTCCTGTTTTGGTACGTTCCATTGACTGTTCCATTAAACGTTTGTCATAAACGCAGAAAATAAGGCCTTATTTTTACCGTGTGAGCAAAACATATGTGTATCTTATCTGTCGCCTTCCATACAAGATAAGACATGTCGGTGAGATGACCTTGTACTGTGCTTCTATTTATTACGAGCGTATCACGACCGATCGTATCTCACTCGAGGGTGCGACACTCGACGGAGTTCAAGCGAGCGATGTAACTCCAATGCAGCACTCTGACACAAACAGAAGATACAAAGGTGCATAAATAAAAAATAATATCTTAAATCAAGAAAACATACAGAAATAAAATTGAGAACAAAGACAGTAAATACTAATAAACGAAACTATACTTTAAAAGGATCTAATAATAATAATAATAATATTAATAATAATAATAATAATAATAATACTAATATAAATAATAATAATAATAATAATAATAATAACTATAATAATAATAACTCACAGTTTTCGTCTTTCCAAAATTAAATACTGTCAGCTGGAGAAACTGAAAGTCAATTTGCTTCACAATACATGCTAGAAATATAATATAGCAACACAAATAATTAAGAGGAATAAAACTTAAAAGTAATAAACACCTTTTCTCTTGTCATGTTGAAAAATACCATAGTTAAACTAGAAAACAAATATCTTCCTCATTTCTTGTTGCTACACTAATCTTCCTTAGTAGTTGCTTCTTCAGATATTGTAGTCTCTGGATTCACTGGTTCAGAACTAGTGAACTTAAGATTTCATCTTACCATTACAAGTTTCTCCAACCTTTCAGGACAGCTTATTTCTGAGTTTTGTATGAATGTTGCCAAGAGCGGATCAGTTTCTTTCACATGCAGCCGAAGAAGGTGGCACATTTAATATTCGCGAAGCAATTGAATATACGAGGCGCATCCAGAAAGTAAGTTTCCCGATTTTTTCCCTTGAAAGTAAACGTAATTAGCCGTGTCAATTGCGCATGCGTAACAGATCTATGACGTATCAATCATATGGCAGCCGGACAGGTCCCGCCTGGTGCCAGTAGCGTGGCAGCCGTGGTCCGAAATGAAAGGTCTTATTCCTTCTCCGCCGCCTGCGAGGTTTGGTAGGTGATAAAGTTCTTTAATGTACAAAGCATTGCGCCAATTGAAATTCATCGGCAGCTCTGTCAGGTCTATGGGCCGAACATCATGAGTAAGCAGATGGTGCGTCGCTGGTGTAGGCAGTTTTCCGAAGGTCGTCAAAGTATCCATGATGAAGAGCGCAGTGGGCGACCGTCCTCATCAATGATGATCGTGTTGAGCTGGTGCGGCAGTGCATCATGGAGAACCGTCGCTTCACGTTTACGGAGCTGAGCAGCCATTTTCCGCAGATATCGCGATCCTTGTTGCATGAGATTGTCACTAAGCACCTGCTGTTAAAAAAAGTGTGTGCCAGGTGGGTGCCGAAAAACCTGACACCCGAACACAAAATGCAATGTTTAGGAGCAGCACTGACATTTATGCAACGGTATCACGATGACGGCGACGAGTTCCTCGACAGGATCGTCAAGGGCGATGAGACTTGGATTTCGCACTTCACCCTGGAAACCAAGCAGCAGTCAATGCATCGGCGGCATAGTGGATCTCCGGTCAGGACGAAATTCAAACAGACACTGTTGGTACGGAAAGTGATGTGCACGGTGTTCTGGGACAGGAAGGGCATTCTGCTCATTGACTTCCTTCCAAGAGGTGAAACAGTGAACGCTGACCGTTACTGAGAAACACTACGAAAATTGCGACGTGCCATTCAAAACAAGAGACGTGGAATGCTTACTGCAGGTGTTGTGCTCCTCCATGACAATGCTCGTCCACATACGGCTCGGCGCACAGCAGCTGTTTTGACGGAAATTGGCTGGGAGTTGTTTGATCATCCACCCTACAGTCCTGATCTTACTCCCAGCGATTTTCACGTTTTCTTGCACCTCAAGAAATTCCTGTCCTCCGGTGAGCGTTTTGGCAACGACGAAGAGCTGAAGATGTCTGTCACACGCTGGTTCCATTCACAGGCGCAGAGTTCTACGACACAGGGATACAAAAATTGATCCCACGATACGACAAGTGTCTCAATTCTGATGGTGGCTATGTTGAAAAATAGCTGAAACATTGCTATACCTGTTGCCAATAAATGTTTTCCTGAAAGTGTGTGTTTTTTTTTTTAAATAGGGAAACTTACTTTCTGGATGTGCCTCGTAAAGCCTGTCCAGAACATAGGCCTTTCCATCAAGAGAAAGGTGTTACATGTTTTGCAGCATCCCATAACGAACTTCTTGCAAAGAAATCTGTAGAAGCCCGAAACTCTGCCAAGTTAGCTATGATTGCTGCACTGTTTAAACCAACTTCATTCTTCAGTTTAGTGACGTAGTCTATACCATTACCAAAGTCATCTTCGCATAATATTCATTTCATGAAGGGAGTTCGCTTGGTTGCTGTTTTACTGACATCTTCAGCTTCCCTTTTCATGGAGTGTGTACAAAGACCACAATTGAAGATATGCTGCCGTAAGCGAGATGCCATTTGCGTATTGGTACATTTTCCTGCAATATTTATATGTCGCTTTTACCTTTGTGTTCCCTTCACAGACTGCTGTTTCAAAATGACTCCGAATGCTTGAAGGAGACCTCATTGTACTCACTAGTTTACACAGTACAGCATCACGACACGACTGGTTACGGAATACAAGCGCCGCACTGAACTGATCCATCAGCTGTATTATGGATTTGTGTACAAACAAGACATCTAACGAACAGCAGCATACACCAACCACCCTAAAGCCTAGCACACAGAAGTAAAACGCCCGGATGTATATGCAAAATGGATAATATATATATGTTGTTCGGGTTGCATTCAGCAAATCCAATTAATCCTAGTAAACAGGGGTTTAAACCCATAAAAACCGATGTATATGGATTTAAACAGATTAAAACAGTTTTTTCTTACGTCTCTACTGGTTTCACTTGCAAAGGAGGGCTCTGACTCGTCTCCCCGCTCCCTTTCGTGTATTTTATCTGTTTATTCGTATAGAGCAGTATAGGTACTGAACTATGAGAATTCTACTCACGTACAAAATATACTGTCACGTGTATTTAATAACAAACAAAATATTTATTTCAAACCATCTTATGGACAACAGAAGATTATTCTCATAATAAGTAAAACGTATCTAGATTCTAGATAGCCCTACGTTTTTTTTGTCTGACAATATATTTTTCAATCAAAAAGTATAAGCCAGTTCTAATTGTTTTCACCTGTTTACAGAGTTTTGAATATTAAAATTTCACTTTTAAAATAAATAGATGCATTTTATCAAAGCGAAATGAGTTTAGAAGTAAATAATGATGATTTATTGAAAGAATTGAAATTTAAATATTGACAATTAAAAATGAGTTAATATTGAAATATAATATATTATATTTATTTCGACTCTGATGTTTCAAATTCTGTTCTTTTATAAATGTTTGTAGATTGTTTTTGTTTCTATGCAGTACCGTATCTATTGCCAGATTAAAGAAATTAATTTGAATAGGCCTACTTAATTTACACGTGAACGTTAGTAGTATTAAGTAGTATTTATTTATTTAACCTGGTAGAGATAAGGCCTCGGGCCTTCTCTGCCTCTCTACCAGGAGATTCCAACTACAATATGAAGAATAAAATTACAGTTACTATTAAATTTACAATTACAATTACAAATAAAATTACATTGTATGTACATTGTACAAATCTATAAATAAATACATAAATAAATGGTAGAAATTACAATAATTCAATAAATCACAATAAAAACAAAAATTTTTACTCTACTTGCTTTACGAGACACTATACATTATAACAAGTGACTGAAAACATTTTAAGTGTTTCAAAAGAAAAGTCTCTTTCTGACTCATGAAATACGTTTTCTTCTTTCCTAACAAAGTGCTATTGGTAACAAACATTCATTTCCAACCGTCTAGCTTTGTTTTGTTTTGACATGGTTCACTGAACAGCAGCAGATCTGAAGTGTACGCTGCGCTATACTCCGTACATACCTACTAGAGATGAACAAAACTGCCGCTCTCGCTCGCTGTGTTCCTTGCATTAGTCTTTCGAGTCTTGGCTCGTCTCTTCATTCTCGCTGCGCTTCGAGTCTCGCTCATCATTCTCGAAATAGCATTTGGTCGTCGTGAAAAGATTTCGTAACTTTGAATAACATACATTATTGAAATAAATAATATTATAAGTGTTTAAATGAGACAAAAAGACAAAATAGAACAAAATCAAAATGTTCTTGTTCTATTATATATTATGTATGGTCATATAAATAGAAAAAAACAATTCTCAAATAAATTTGCATTCCTAAGAAACATAAAAGATAACGTTAATATCTTTTTACTTGAAATTGCACACTTATCTCAAATATAAGAAAAGGAAATTCCAAGCTTTTAATAAGGGCCTAGTAATTAAATAAAGACTGGGGAACGGATTATTATACAGTGAAAGGTAGAGATGATGTTTCAAATAGGCTACTTGATTGTTTTTATATATATATATAACAATTGCCAAAGTAGATAAAAGTTCAGTCAGGTATAAACAACTGTGGCGATTCAAGACTACTTGACGTTCGGGACTTCGGGAGTGATCAATCTCGGCGTCTCGAAACACTCACAAGCAGTCTTTACGTCATTGACGCGACGTGCGGGTTTTCGGCTTTGCGGGCGTTGTTAGTCTTGCTTTCTCGATCGTTGTACATCTCTAAACCTACACTGTTGCGTGTTTCTCGGAGGCTTAAGGTAACCAAACGCAGGACTTTAGTTATGAGTTACACTGTTAATAACAATGCAGAATATGGGGTTTCCTGGCAGTCTCATTATTTTGTTTGAGGCAATATTATTATAATTCAAGTCACATCTGCAATAAAGGTGAAGAATGAAACGAATGTAACATGTATGACGCTGTCAACGAGGAAAAGTGTGACCTTATCCTTGACTTTATGAAAGTCCATCACCTTTACCGTATATGTTGCGGATGAAATATTTTTAAACAGGCTAAAGTTTGGTCTGCTGGACACACAACCTATTTTGTTTATTCATTCAGGTAATTTTTATTTCTTTGTTCCTCCGTGTGAAAATTATTATTTTAACGATATTATTTATCAAAGAAAGGATCAGACAACAAAACAATTTTTGGGAATAATCTTGAATTTTCACGAAGTGAAAGTAAAGTTCATATAATGAAGATAGTGAAAATTTGGTGCGATGTAATTTTGAGATCTTTCCAATTATTTATTTCAACATTTGAATACAAAGGATGACATGATGTGAAATTTCGTGCCAAAGCTTAGAAAGAACTTCATTATCGCCATGCTTGTAGCAATATTTACGGTGAGTCGTAGTTGCGTGGCGTTCACTCTTTTGTATTTGCGTTGGAATCTTGTTCAGTACACGGCAGATCTCAAAATATTTAAAAGCAAAACCTAATTTGGTGTAGCCCCACATAGTCATATCTGAATATTAGAGATTTTTCATCATTCATTTTTCGAGAAGAATGTCATTTCGGAGACTACAGTTGTTCTGTAAGCGGTATGATGATTAAAAAACGAGCATCGGAATCACATGAGTACAAAAAATGGCATGACCAACGAATACCTATGACGAACAGTCAGTATTTAGTATTTTTTAAATGTTTCAACCAAGAAATTAAATTGCAGATCACTTTTGTTGTCACCATAAGGATAAGAAGCATATAATGATGTAACATTCACAAATTACCGGATATATTGGTAGATAATGAGACGTGTGACTACTGATTTTCAGAGTAAGACTATGTAATAAGTGTATGTGTGCAAACCAGTTCTAGTCAAACATGTTACCGTAATTCACAAAGTGCTAAACCAAGATTCTCCAAGTTTGCTAAAGTAAAGTAGGTAGAAGAATAATATAGGCTACGTTAAGGTAAATGACAGGATCAATAATAATTTGAGCAAAAGAAGCGGGTTGGAAAACGTACCGACCAGAGCACATCTGAAATGGTGCTTTGGAGGTCACGTAGCCAAAATGTACCGGGGCTGATAGGTCTACACCACAACTGAACTATGGGACCCGAGAATGGGGAAGAGTAACAAGAGGCGCCCGAGACAGATTTTTGGACAAATTTAGGTGGTGGCCGGTGCTAAATAATCTAGAAAAGCTAAGTACACAGTGTTATAGAAATTAATCTTAAAATAACAGAGCTTCAAAGCTACAAACAATGTACAAAGATTAATTCAAGAGTAAGTTAGTGCAAATGTAGGCACACTTGTGTGTTGACGCCTATTTCTAGTAAGCAAGCGAAGGCCACACAATGGTCTGAAAGGAATTTACTCACTTTGCGAGAATACCCAAGTTAGCTCTATCATTGTGATGGAAGGCTTTTGCACGACAGGATCTTATGGATTTATTTTATCTTATATTGTAAAATATGTAACAGAGAGAAGGACATACTCCTAACTCCTTCTGAATTAAGATTATACGTAGTTGATCTACTATACATAGGAACTCAGGTGTGAAGGATAAGATGAATGGAATTCTTTCGTGTGCGTTTCCAGCTCTAGAAAAGACAGAGAGCTCAACAAATTTTCTAACGGTCACAAGATATTGCCATTACCGAATGTTAGGGAATCTTACTACCCGGACATTCTCCGAATGACATCGTGATAATATTTTGTATGATAGTGAGTCTCATTACTATGGCGTCCGGTGATGATCACATGGAACATTTTCACATGCCAATAGGTCTTGTCTGATGAGTGTCCCTAACTACTGGATCATGAATGTCTCAAAGCAAACTGCACTAATCAGGTGACAATGTTTATCTGTCATCACCGAAGCTCGTACATAATTTAATACTTATTATTTATTGATAAATAATAAATTATATGAAGTTAGAAGATTAAGGTGAAGTGTTTATTGTTGATAGAAATTTTGTTAATTTGATGGAAACAGAAGAATCAGAAGTATGATTTAATTCAATTCGCAAAACAACACTGTCCTCAAGCACTGAAAGAGCGGGAGCAAATAGTATGTACGATGTACCGCAATTAATAGGGGCCAAACGATACCATAATGGTTAGGGCGCTATGCTACAAAGCAGAAGGTTTGATTTCCGATGGGGTCATGGATTTTTCAACTGAGCTTATCCTTCCTGCTGGACTCTGGTAATGAGTTCGAGTAAGCTTATAACAGAAATGAGTATCAGTGCGATTTCTTTTAGGAAAAATGTGGCAAGAACATGGAACTGAAATTCCCACTGATACTAATGTGGATTACTTGCAAAGATCTCCTGATATCCTTTGCGCCTCTATACTATGTAATAGGGACAACTTTAGTTTTCTTACAATACTTAATTAATACAAACTTTTTTATTGTACTCGTATTTTGAAAGCAATGTAGAAGAGATTCGCAGTTTTACTTTACTTTTGACCTGTGTATTTGTACAGAAAAGTATATTTAAGCAGAGTGTGTTGTGGAAGTCTGAGTTTGCTTATTCTGAAGGTAGTACTTAACAGCAATTTTAAAATGTTTTCGAATGAAACATAGGAAATCTTCAAACATTTCCACATCTTGACCATAAATAACCTGTAGTGAAGGAAATCCCCGTCGCTGTAATTTTATAATTCCGACCACGTTCTTTAACAACCATTCAGAAAGAGCAGAATTGAAATGAATGACTAAGGGAGATTTATTTGCTGTGTTGATATTCATCATCAATTCATCAGTGTCATCTAGATTGAAATTAGAATTCAGAAACATTAATGCAAGTGGTTTTCCTCACAGAGTTCCTTAATAGTATATTACGATATAAGGTTGGGAAGTGCTTTTCCTCGATTTTGTAATGCATTTCACAAACGTGTATTATACAACAGTTTTGGCACGATGATATTTTTAAAATTACAAATGCAATATACTTCGTATTGAAAATTTAGAGCAATATTATTTCAAAGCCTGCGCAAACTTTACTGTAATTATAACTAAGTAACAATAAGTGCACTGTAATGGGTCTATTTCAGTATAGTTTTATGTTGTGTAGAATGAGTTTCCTAGCAACAAGTTCCTGTTTGGGAATTCTAACTTTCAAAGCCTAACAACAATACCTGTAAATACAATTAAAAAAACACGAGTGTGCAAAAAAGGATATTATTTTACTTCAACTTCTTGATCTTCTTCTTCAAAACCATAATAACTATGTTCTATAATTTTTTTTCGTTATCTTCTCCCTATTTTCTTTTTCTTGCCTCTACAGTGTTGTGATTAATATGCTAGCCTTTAGATCACAAGTTTGCGGTTTCAAACCTGGTCAGAGCAGTGGGTACTCAGCATAACTTTCTCCAGGTGGGAAGTAGTGCTGCCCTTGATAAAGGGCTCTAAGCAAAATTTGTAGGCTATTTCTTGCCAAGGTCAAATTTCATTGCGTCGTTAAATAAGTTTCTGTTACGACTACTACTACTACTACTGTTGCCGTTACTTTTACTACTGCTGTTGCCGTTACTGTTACTACTGATATTACTGTTACTACTTATATTACTGTTACTACTGATATTACTGTTACTAGTGACATTATTCTTACTACTACTACTACTACTACTACTACTATTACTACTACTAGTCACTACTGCTGTTACTGTTGCTACTGCTGTTACTGTTGCTACTGCTGTTACTGTTACTACTGATGTTACTGTTACTACTACTGTTCTTTTTAGTACTACTGTTACTGTTACTACTGATGCTATTGTTACTACTGACATTATTGTTACTACTACTACTACTATTACTACTGCTGTTACTATTACTGTTATTTTTAGTACTACTGTTACTACCACTACTACTGTTACTACTGATATTGTTACTACTACAACTACAACTACTACTACTACTACTACTACTACTACTACTACTACTACTGCTGCTGTTACTACTACTGTTACTACTGCTGTTACTGTTACTACTGCTGTCACTGTTACTACTGATGTTACTGTTTTTTTCAAGAAATTGGCTACAACCCGTGTTTCGCCTGAGGCATATCACGGGGATTTACAGTGGAGTATACAGTAATAATAAGATTATTCTTGCTGAATGCGGAAGATATGCTGTTACTGTTACTACTGATACTAATGTTACTACTGATATTATTGTTACTACTACTACTACTACGACTACTACTACTACTACTGCTGCTGCTGCTGTTACTACTACTAGTCACTACTGCTGTTACTGTTGCTACTGCTGTTACTGTTGCTACTGCTGTTACTGTTACTACTGATGTTACTGTTTTCTCAAGAAATTGGTTACAACCCGTGTTTCGCCTGAGGCATATCACGGGGGAATTACATTGGAGTATACAGTAATAATATGATTATTCTTGCTGAATGCGGAAGATATGCTGTTACTGTTACTACTGATGCTAATGTTACTACTGATATTATTGTTACTACTACTACTACTACTACTGCTGCTGCTGCTGCTGCTGCTGCTGTTACTATTGCTTTTACTGTGTTTTTAGCTGCAACTACTGTTACTGTTGCTACTGTGACTAGTAATACTAATGTTACAGTTATTATTACTACTACTAATATTATTGTTCAACTGTAACTGTTATTGTTACTATTACTAATATCACTGTTCCAGCTGTAACTGCTGCTGTTACTACTACTACTACTACTACTACTACTACTACTATTACTAATATTACTGTTGTAAGTCCTACTATTACCATATATATATATATATATATATATATATATATATATATATATATATACTACTGTTACTATAACAACTATTACTTTTATTGCTGTTACTGTTACAACTTACCACTATTACCCTTGCTACTACTATTGCTACTATTACTACGGATGAGGCCTTATTACAGGCTTTAACCTTTTCCCTAACCTGCTTAGCTCTCTGTTTTCAATACATTTTTCGAAAACATTATATTATCCGGCTTTTTATAGAGATGTGCCTTGTGATATTCTTTAAGAATGTCAAAACTTTGGGATGTATACACAAAACCATGTTTTCGGAGCACATTTTACAATCAATTTATTTTGTTCTAGTGCATCGCGATATTTCCTCCTTATATCTCGTATGACGTTGAAGTAAAAACTGGTCGTAGGAATGTCCTTAAGCGATACTTTCTCAATCATAAATCACACTGAATTTTCCTCATATCAAACCATATTAATTCTTTTCCTTGAGAAGCTGTAAACTGCTACTGAACCTTGATATTACTTAAATTTTTTTTCACGAATACACGATATGTCTGTGATTGTGGTTTTGGGCTTAGAAACAAAACCATATTTATTCCCTTTTTCAATGGTTACTGTGGAAATGTAACAACCAGACAATTCAAATGATATAACTTAGTATAAAAATTAATTTGTCTGTTCCTATAGCTGAATTGGAAGAATTTTCGAGTACAAATTTAGCAGATTGCTGTCGATTCCGAGCAGAGAAATAATCGTATAATTTATTTGTTTAGTTTCGATCCAAGATTTTGGCAAGATTTGGAATAAATTATATTTTCTTATCGACTTTTGACTGTATACGAGCCCTGTACCTCTCTGTGCGTGGCTGAGTTAAGGAGTACTATTCTATCTAAAACTCTCAGATATTTATTTATTTATTTATTTGTTTTGTTTTATTTATTTGTTTATTTATTTATGTGTTTATTTATTTAGTTAGTTATTTATTTATTTAGGCCTATTTATTTATTTATGTCTATAACAGGGCAAAGCCCTAATTACAATAGACAGTACAGATTTGTTTAAAAAAACACAGAATTGCATATAACATGAAAAAAAAGATAAACAGGATCAAATGCAAGATACAAGTGTAATTAGAAATTAAAAACTAAAAATGTAAAGAAAAAACAAATAGATACTACCTAAATAAAAAACACATATGTAGATATAAATGAAAAATACCAAATAAAAATTAATTAAAAAGAGTTAAATATAGATATCACAGCCAAAAATGTAAAATGTAGCTATAATTGACAAATTACAGAGTAAATATAACACTATGTTAATAAATTCAGTATACAGTATTGTATAGTAGAACTAATAGGCTTAATTTCTGTTTTCAAAGATCAGTTCAAGGACGGAATACTGCGACCGCAGCTAGTCCAGCACTAAATCTTAATGTATCATTCGGATATTCTGGAGAGTGGTGGAAAGACCAGGGTGAAGTTAAAAATATTAATTCGTGATTTTGGACTGAAGTATTTCGGTGGGGTCTCTACGTATAACTCGCTTCGTCACTTGCTAGGACAACTGACGTGACTAATGGGGTCTTATTTTCCTAGACTCCTCTTGTTCTTGCCGGATATGGGGAAGAGAACTATATTATGAGCCTTTTTTTTCACAAAGGGAGATAGTCACCGAATATCGGGTATTATTTCCTGCTATGCGCTCCATAGTGAAACCGGAGAGATGCTGCACTCCTGGATGCAGTCTGCATCTACGACCTTGTGAGGCTTCAGTTGGATAGGCCTACCTCAAGTACACGTAGTCTGCTCAAATGAAGGCCAGCGGTTCTATTCGTAACTTTTTACATTATGTAAAATAAAATGATAAGCGAATAATAAACAAATAAATGCCATTATATTCCCAGACAAACAAGTACTACTAGCGGAGACGTAAGATTACACTGAACAACAAGAATTTTGCCCCGACTTAAAACAATGTGTCCCTTATGTTCTGATGTTCACTGAATCCGAAAATGCATCTCTATTCTTCGTATCGAGTAAGGTAACTTCTGGCGCGGGTTGGGAGTATAACCAAAACAAAAGCTAATGCATTTTATAAGTTTGACTTATTTCTGGTTTCTTATGGTTTTTGGCATGTTTATTTTGTACTTCTAATAAATAAAAAAATCTTGATCTCTTCTATTAAGTAAATTTCATAACAGTTCAAACTGAGGCCTATGCAATGAACAAACAAGGGTGTGGCTTTCAGTATTTAAAGAAAATGTTTACCAGTTTGAGTGAAGGCAAATTAAAATTCACAAAGTTGTGGCTGGCCCTTTGTTTGAGGAAAGACTTTCCGTTTTAGAAAGAATGGCATGGCGCGCTTCCAAAGACGTTTATTCAAATTTCCTTAGAAATTCTACAGAAAGAACTACATAGAATTTGTTGTGGAAACCATGTTAAATACATATGACAAAATGGAGTGTAATAATATGTCTATCAAAATACACTTTTACATTCTCATTTGGAATTATTTCCTCCTAACTTTGGAGCGGTAAGCGACGAGCATATGGAAAGATTTCATCAAGAAATATCTGAAATGGAAAGGCGATATAAAGGAAGATCATCATCCAGAATGCTTGCAGATTATTGTTGATTCCTTATAAAATACAGTCCCAGCCTTAGTTATAAACAGAAGTCGCCCAGAAAATTATTTTAAATGTAAGTTCAAATTCCGATATTTTTGTCATTATACGCGTAAAATATTTTTATTGTTGTTGTGTTTTAAACTATGTAACATCATTTTTGTATCCAG